>JAOWBL010021893.1:0-31683 GCA_028564865.1 Zenarchopterus dispar
CTACAGGTGGTACCTCCCTGAGAGCGAGCTGTGCACACACGTGGAATATGATGGAAAGGTGATCAGACATCTGCAACATGAGGGTCATTAAGAAATAAAGTCAAGGGTTTTACAGTTATTTGCAAACATTTTTAACTATTTTTACTCTTCTCTCTCTCTCTTGCTTTTTTGTGCTTAATTAGTTTGACTTTCCTGATGGAAAAAGAGAAAAAGCTTCTTAAAAAAAAAAAAATGTGCATTTGATCTTAGCTGAGGAACGGTTGCAGACAAACTAAACACTTATTTAAGGTTGCATTGTCATTATTAAGACTTTTTTTTTTGCTTTTTTTCAGGTCAATTAATCATTTGGTTTGAAACTTGTTTAGCTTGGATCAGTTCCCAGATACCTATGAAATGAGGATCATGCCACTTCATCCCACAAACACTCAGCAGCTGAATCATGACAGCGAAATATTGCAGCCTGACATGACAGGCCACACTGACAAAATTAAAAAGGCCTGTCCTGAGTCATATATGTGATACTGGCTCTGAGAAAGAGATAAAAACAAAACATACACGCACATACTGAGGCTCCTCTAAAATGCCTTTAAATACTTGTGGTTGCTACACAGTCCATTGTTTAATAAAACTGAGAAACAAAGTTCTTTCATTTAAACACACAAAGCCACACAATTCCTGAGTTTTTTTAGTCTTTTGAAGACTTGTATTTTGTCAAACCTCTTCTCAGCTGCAGATATGAACTTCATCTTCCAGCCACTGCCCACTGAGAGGCAGCAAAGCTCCACTGCTGTGCACCCCACCCCTGCCGTCATCAGTGCTGCCTTGTCTGGAGCCAAGTCAATCACACATTCAAAATTTCTTGATATAAAGCGGCCAAACAACATTTAAACATGTCTCAGCTTCAAATAATATCCCAAGCATACATTCACAGCACATAAAACGAATACGAGCGACACAAATTTCCCTCCAAATCTTGCAAACGTGTGTGCTGATTCACAGTTTATACCTTTGGAACAGGGTCAGGTTGCTTTCATTATTTCCTGCAGATTTACTACATGAACTGTTTCAGCATTTGAGTTGCATTTCAGTTGGTGATGAGCCAGGGTGCCTATAAGGTTGCCAACATGATTTTGCTCCATTTCCTGTGTTCTTGAACAAGTGGAGTGAGTGAGTTTTGCACTGAAACTCAGCTTATATCCTGAACTGGGCGACCTCTGTACATTATGTGAGTCTTGTTAAAGGTAGAGTGGGTTACTGAGAGGTCACAGGTTAAGAGTTCCTAAAGGGGACTTTAATTTAACGTAAGGGAACATAAGCTCGTGTCCAAGACAGAGAAATGTGGATCTTATATGAAAACAGCATCTAAGACAAGTCTTTTTGAATGGTTTTCAAACTTTTAGTATTACTATCTTACACAGACCTGACAGAGATGCACATGTGCTCATATTTCTCCCTAGCTTCTTGTATGTCAGCCCTCCTTTCATGTGAGTGTGTGCATGCATGTATTGTCTGTATATATCGGGGGGATGGGGGGCCTCGCTGAGAGCGTGGTGCAGATTAAAAAAAAATGGGGGAGTGTGCACAGGAGTAATGACAGAAAAGAGGGAGCTGAGTGTTCCCAAGACAACCTGCTGCTCCCTGGCTCTTGCGAGCTGCTGTGGGGGGCCCTGTCTCATCTTATGTTGTGCCCGAGCACCTGCATGCTGTTTGCACAGGCACAAGTGATTATTTAGGCGATCTCTTGGCTCGCTAGAAACCCACATCGCAGGCCATATCCACTGATCTAACATCCCCCTCTGGATGTCATCCATTTATTCAGCTGGAAATGTGTTGAAGAAACAACCATGTATCCAGAGACAGAAAAAAAAAGAGCCATCCTGAGAGTAAAGAAACAATCAGAGCTGACTTTGAATCCACACACAGAATGACAGTTGCGACTTGCTCAGCATAGCCTCCAGCACTTCCAACACTTTCATCAAAGTAGGGGATCTCAGCGGGAAACTGCTGGATCGATTGGAGTTGGTGTTGGAGGACCCAAAACCGTTGACGGCAGTTGTAGATCACAGAGTGAAATGGGCACGACATCCAAGGGCTGGAGTTCAGACCAGATGATTAGACTATCACATCATGCTAGTTTAAAACATAAGGAGTCGGTCAGGGACAAATAATTTATAAGACTGGAAGGACAGAAAATTGGATTTAGATTAAATTCGGCTGGTGCTACTTGAACGAAAAGCAAGTAATGGCCAAGTTTAAGACAGAAAAAATAATCATTGAGCAATAATATAAAGATATTGGACACTCCAACTCTAGAAAGATTTACGGTTTTAAGAAAAAGAAACATTGACCTAACTTTGAGTTATGTAGCTGTAAAACAGTGGGTTTCATCAACTCTTAAACATGCTTTAGTCAGTTGTTCACAATGTGATCACAATTAAGTTCAACAGTGATAAGAAAAAACACATCTTACAACAAATATTCACCAGATTACTTGCTTATGATAAGACTTATTTTTAGGTAACAATTTATAGTGATACAAAGGAGCACAGAAATCTGCTAATTTAATCTGAGGATTTTTTAAAATTTTTTTTATGGAGATATCAATACCTAAACTCCTGATGTGGAAATTCAAGACAGAAATCCAAAAATGGGACATGTCAGGTTCAAGCGCCAACCATCTCACTTGTGACTAATGTGGAACTAAGATTCGTTGCAGTTCCTCAACTGGCCGCTAGAAGCTGGCTGCAAAAGCGAGTCAACCTCCATTAACTCCCATGTTAAACTGTCCAAAAGAAATATATTTATAGCCTGGTTCAAAAGCCTACTTTGGTCTCACATCCACAACAGCTTTGAGGGGCGTGATTCTTTTGTATCATGCCAGGAGAGTTTTTCTAATATGATTGACACTCGGTTCAGCCAATAGCTAGCCGTTTTCACTTCCTCATCTGTAATTGTCATGCTAGGGTACTTAGTGAAGGAACCACTATTTTTGTCAATGATTTTCAAAGAATCCGTATAAGTAATCAGGCTGAAGAAAAATTTCTAGTTATCTCTTAGTAAACTTTCAGGATATGGACTGGACCAAAGCTGGAAGGCAGGGTTATTTTTATGGAGAAGGGTTCAAAAAAATGTTTAATATTTCAGAATATGAACCATGCAATCTCATTAATTTTATTGAAAACCATATTTTAACCATATTTTGGATTTATTGCAAATTTAAAGAGGCAATTGACTCTTGAGCTGCTCCTGGTTGTCCATCAGTTGATTTAAAGAAGATTCCTGTTGGTTTAAAGGCGCGTTGTTTATGTGGACACTGACATTTCATATGTGACCCAGCCTGGCCAAACAATCAAACTCATTTTCATTTCAATACAAAAGACTTGCCTAGTTCCAGACAGCAGAACCAATGGTTGCACAAGGAACTACCTTTGGACACCATTGGATGGGCGTACAACCAAAGGGAAAAGAAGAATAAGATGAGGAGGGAGCAGCAACCAGACTACACTGCAAAAACTCCTTCCTAAGAATTAAAAAAAAAAACCCTTGTTCCCAGAAAATTAGCAGACTATTTTAGACTATTTTGTTAGTTTCAGGAATTCTAGTCAAGATCATGTTTCCTTGCCCCACTGGCAAAGATATTTTTGCTAAAAACAAAACAATTTTGACTGGATTTATGGAGTATTTGGCTTGTTTTTGCAAGGCAGTTTGAACAAAACACATGCACAATGCTGTGGAGTGGAGGAGGAACACTGGTGGATGACTCTTCTTGGTTTTGCAGTAAAAACATGCTGATCCAAAATGTTTTTAGCGATTCTGTAGTCATTTAATTGTGTTGAATAGTGTCTCGCGGATGCTCCTGTTTGAGTTATTGCATAAAGCTTTGTTGCAATTGGCTGAGTACATTCTATATGGGTGGAAATGGCTGTGAATCGGAAATGTACCAGACTCATTTAGCAAGAGAGAATTTTCACATAGTGAATGGGTATGGCCTCCTTCATGGCTGTATATGTGGCCCTTGAGGCAATTAAAACTCTGAAGTGTCAGAAGTTAAGAGCAAAACAATGGACTTTAACCATAAAACCTTTCATCGACTTGAAAGAAACTTTAAAGTTGCAAAGTTTTTCAAATTATAGTGTATGAAAGTTATGTTAATGCTGTTTTAACTCACATCCATGAGGTGCAGTGGCCTGTTTGAAAGAATAACAAAACGCTCCCACCCATACACACACACACACACACACACACACACACACACACACACACACACATACAAACACACTTTACCCCTTCTGAAGACCTCTGCATTTCCTGTTAGTCCCAATAATGCAGGAACAAGCAGTTCTACTTCCTGGCTCTCAGGCTGGTGAGGAAATAACCACAGTCTGGTCACACGGTGCTCACTGCTTCCCCCTTACCTCAACCCCGCCCTTCCACCCTCCCTTCATTCTTCATACTTCTCTTTCATTCAGTTTTTCTTTCATTCTCAAGCCATCTTGGGTCATTTACCTCTTCCTTACTGCTTTGGCTATTTTCTCCTTTCACCTCGTGCTTAGGCCACACAGATTCACACAGTAGAAAGGAAAGACAGCCACCTTTTCAGCAAGAAGTCATGTGGACACACACACACACAAACAAACAGGCTATGTTTTCCCACTGGTGGCAGGATGTTCCCCAGATCGAAAGATATTTTCACATGTCAATGACACGGTTTGAGGAGCGAAAAACACTAGTTCTATATTTACAGGCTGTGTTTATCTCCTGTTGTGGAAGTAGGATATGGAAGTTGTTTTCAAAACGAACGCTCATGTGTTGCTCCATGAGGGCCGTTGGTGGAGAATAAGGAAAAAGGAGTGAGATCACTGAAACACAGTCCATTCAAAATGTGCTGTTGGACGCAGGGAAAGTGATCTAAAGCATACTCCCTGTATGAAAAAAAAATGGCCACTCAACACCCCAAAATTCTTTTATAAATCATTCATTTGGGTCTCCAGAGCACCATATGGGAAGCTGCTTCCAGAACAAGTGCCGACAAAGTAGTGCGCTGCGCAGTTATGTGTCCCCATAGACGTGTTATAGCATCATTGTCTGGCTGCGAGGGCTATGCTTTTTGCTCGTTCAGCCCGTGGTAGGTCACATTAGTGGTCTCCAGCAGGCCACAACTCATTCCCAGCACAACGCCAAATACTGCATTATTAACCAGGCCCACTTGTTTACTGCGTGTGATCAGCCTTCAAAGCAGCCTGCGTGATACGGGCACACGCATGCACTCGGGCATCAATGCCTTCATTCTGCATGTACACACAAGGTTTTTACTCGGAGCTATAATGCCACTCATGACTGAAGCCCTATGGGAAAAAGAAAGGAAAAAAAAAAGGTGCTCTGGTTAAGAGGAACAATGGTGGTATTTAATATGGGTCATGGTTACTAGGCAACCACAAGCCGAATGGACTGGTGTTGGATTACTGATTGTTTCATAATTAATTACCAATAATGAATAATTGATCAAGAAGAGTGGGGTAATTTACAGTCGTGTGTAAATGGGAGGTACTCCACTGCTCTAGCTCAAGCGTGTGTGTGTTTTGTGTGTGTATGTTTGCTTCCTCATGCAAATTATATGAATTTATGCAATCACCATGTCTAATATAATCAGTTGTGGATGACCTCTTGAGGGAATTTTACCTTGTCTAATAATAAAATGTATCTTTATGCAGAACTGTTACATTTTTCTGGTGTCCTGAGCAGAGATACTGATCTACCACTGACATGTGCAGTTAGCAGTTTACTCTGCTGTCAACATACGCCATCTGAAATCCCTATGACCCGCTCCAAGAGGGGGAAAAAAATCCTCTACATGCCACTCTTTTCAGATAAAAAGAAGTCACAACTAGAAAATGTTGTTTGGAGAAGTGAAGCATCAATGATTTGCTGGAGAGAGGGGTTTAGAGAAGTGTGTGCATGTGTTAACGGATCGAGAGTAAAAAAGAGAGGCAAAAGAAGAGAGGAGGATGTAGGTGAGAGGTAGATAAGCAGTGCGTAGGAGTCTGAGTGGGCCGAAGAGAGGAGAGAGAGGGAGGGATGGATGGAGCTGGAAGCCAATCTGGACAAAGGACCAGCCAGGAGAGAAAAATGTCCTGCATTCCTGCGTAAGTTGCATTTAGAGGGATTATCAACTTTTACAAACACTCTCAAATATATGTGCTAATGCGTGTGAGTGATTGACTGAGCTTTTTTATTTCAACATGTATTACAATAAAAGGGCTGATTTTAACACCTGGGTGATTTAAGGTGATCTGAATTTTTTTTTTTTTTCTATAATATAAACAATTAAATTTGCAGCCTGGAGCAAGATGCTATTCTGGAGGTGACCAGCAGGGGTCAATGACCATCACTATCTTAAAGTGCACATAGTTGTCATTGTGGGTGAACAGAAGGTGAAGGATCATAGTTTTCAGATAGATAGATATAGATAAGCCCTGATACAGTTAGGGCTGTAAAGCTAAAGCACATTTAGGAGGGATTAAACAGAAAAAGAAGATGCGCTTATGTGCAATTGTATGATTTTTCAAGTTTGCTATCCTCCAGCACCACTATCTGTTACTATGGAAACACAGAGATATGTCAAAAATATGTTTTGACATCGGCATTATGGGTAAGAAGAACACCACGAGGCGTACAAATGTGTTGGAAAGGAAAGTGTAAACATAACTGAAGGTTTATGGTCAGCGTAAAATAAACCTTTCAAATCCCTTTAACAGCAATAAAAAATACTTGTAATTGATTATTCCAGAGCAGCTCCTGGTATTTTCCTAAAAGGGTGATGGATTGTTTTTAAGGCTTTGACATGACAGCTGTGATATTCAAGCACATGAAGCCAGCACAGCAGGTAACGCTGTTCATGTTGTGACATTGTGTTTTCACTGCTTCTGAAATAACAGCAATCCCCAAGCAGAGCTCAGAGGAAGACTGAAAGGTTCAACAAATTAATACAAATATGGGAAAAATAGAAAGGGGAGGAAAAAAAAGAGTGAAAGGGAGGGAGGAAGTAATGGAAAGAAATGGATACCAGCATGTGTGGCATGAGCGGGAGATGCATAAAAGAAGCCAGGGAAGAAAAGAGCGGAAAGAAAATAAAGGAGAGAGTTGAAAGTAGTGGTGGATTACTGCTGGATCATTTTCCATCTTCGACTCCCGCCATCACTCCTTTAAATCCCACTCTTGTTGCTCCACACAAACGCACTATGTTATCTGTTGTGTTTGTTGAAAGTACTTAGAGTCTATTAAGATCATATACTTGTGATCCATAAGAGAGCATCCCAGAACAATAAAGAAAATTGAACTTATGATACACTAGGGCGTATATAACTGTTTACGAGTGTGATCTTGACCTTCTATATAGGGAATAAACAAAACACAGACTGGAACAGGCTAATTAAATCACCAGAAATTGACTTTTTTAACATGTAATCTGTTCCTAATTATCACAGAGATGGAAAACATTTGCGGCTGAATGAAGACTATAGTGTAGAAGAACCATGAGAAATCCTGCTTTTTCTAGACACGTACAGAAAATGAGGCATGAAACACACAAAAACAAAAGTAAAACCTTCACGAACAATTTCACAGCACTTTCTAAAAGGAACAAAAAGGTCATCTAGATAAATAACAGAAGCATATAAGACTAAATTAAAAAGTTCATTAAGTCATGAAAAGGATAAAAAGTAAATTTTGATAATATTCACTGCATTGTAGCACAGATATAGTATAAAATACATTCTTATAAAAGGACATGTAGACATTCACCTCACATTAAGCACATGTCAGTCACAGTGTGAAGAAACTTAACAATGACACCATGCAAGAGATGCAGTATGGGATAAGTTAATGTTGAAGATGATCATTTATGACATAAAAGATGGAGACAGCTACCATGACGACATCCACTGGTTTGTGAACTCCTATTTGGAAGTCACTCTTTTAACATTTTGGCAGTTACTATTTTGCTTGGCAGCTGCTTGAACTTTACAGGTGTTTGGAGGATTTGGTTGAAAACCACCGAACTATGCACACATTTGATGTAACCACATGTCAAGCCAAAAGCAGACCCCACAGAGTACCCTAATCACCCAAGATGCGACTGTGATTTACAAAATGATTTTCATAAAACACTCTGTAATGGCTAATAATCTTTCTGGGATGTACTCCACCTTCCTCCCAAATACAGCTGGGACAAACTCCAGCCCACTAGCAATCTGGATAAAGTGGGAATTGAAAATAAACGACAGAATGACATCATCAGGCTGATCATTTTCACTGACGGAGCCAAAGTTGGGGTTGCAAGAGTGAGCGCAGCCACTACATGAATTTTTAAAATGCACATTTAGCAACTGCGGTGTCTTAAAAACTGGCGAGCTGATTTTTATGCTATAATCAAAAATAATGAACTATTTTTCTCATTAAATAGTGCTTATAATGAGAAGTGGTAGTCATCTTTATCCCGTGAGATAGGTGAATGAATACCATCCCCTCCAGCAATTTACACGGTTGTCCATGAAAGGGAATAATAATCGCTGGATACAACTTCTGAAAACAATTAAAGTAGCCCTGCTGATGCTGCAAGTGGAAAACAAAATGTCTTATATTAGTAGATCATACTCATGTTCTTGCTAAAGGGCAGAATTGGCAAAAAAAGAGGAATCATTCAAAATACAATTCACCATGTCACAGATGTGTTTCCTCCTAGCATTTCATATTGCCCCAACATGTGAGTTACAAAACTGACAGCAAAGACAGGGTTATGCACAGGTCAGATTCGCTACTGGCTTTGACTTGAAAGCAGTATTTAATGTCCCAGTAATGTGAACGGGTTAATAAATGAACAATGCTGCCACAGCATGAGAGAGTAAAACTCTCGCTGTAAACAACAAAGGTGGATGTGAAGAAATAAATTACCACAAGTCCACAGACAAAATCACAAACAGCAGCACACTGAATGTAAAAGTGAAAACAGGATACATTGAAAGAAAAGATACAACAAATAAGAAACAGACCATGAGCTGAGATTCTGTGAGGCAGATTTTATGTGTTGAGAAACAATGGTGGAGGAGAAAAATGTGTTGGTAGTGAGGTGCAGGTGGTAGGCTGTATTTACAGAGGTGCAGTAAAGCTGCCATGGGTCAAAGTACAGATGTGTCAGGGTCTGACAGCACCACAGATAAACTGCAGACACATTGTCTTGTCTACTTGAGAGCGTCTTGTGTTTATCTCTATTAGCAGGGATTTCAGAGCCGTCTAATGGAGAGTGCAAAACGTGAAGAGATCCATCATCATCATTAGTGTTCCAGACAAAAAATGTTATGTAATCAGGAATAGACCAAGAGGTTCCCAAAGGCATGTGTGCAGCACAGGTGCTATGTTTTGCTAACATTTAAGCTGGATGCAGTATGTCCTGTTATGGACTGTCCTGCATCTCCACCACCACCAAAAAATCTTTGTGTTTATCTCAGATGTCAGATTTCAAAAAAAGTGCATACCTTTGACTCTGACATCCTCCATCCTCATCTGCTTTTCTTGGCTATCAGTAGAGCTTGAGGCTAAATGTATAACTCCCTCACTCTTTCTGTCTCTTCTACAGAAACTTTTTCTTTCAGTTTTCCTCCGCTTGACTCCATCACAACTATTTCTCTTTCACTTCAGTGGCTCAGCTTGTTTTTTTCTCTTCATTGTCTCACGTAGATATTTTCTCTTTCTTTCTTTCACAAAAAGCCGGAGAGATAATCACATGACTACAGGTTTATTAGCAAAGTCAGGAAGGATATACCTGAATAAACATGCACTATGTGTCAGCTTGTAAGTGTGCGCACATGCACGTACGCAGCCTGCAGACTTGTGTAAAAATCTCCACATGTGTTTGTGTTACTGGATGTGTGTATGTTGACACATATAGTGTGAGGTTCTGGTTGTGCATATATTGTCCACGCCAATATGCTACACAACCAAGGCTGTAAGTTAGAGTGTCTGTGTTTGGCGGGTGGGCCAGCGTGTGCGTATGCCCAAGTGTGTATGTGTGTCAGACAGGTTGTAATTTACAGAGGGAACATGGAAGCTCATGAAGGGGCAGGACTCAGGGGAGCCATCAAGCTGAACTCGCTGTTCCCGGGACGTGCCCTGGGAAGAGACCCGATGTCACTCGGATAAAAACAACACACACGCCCTTTCAAACAGCAGGGGGGATGGATGGATGGAGGGAGGACGGGGAAGCGATAAAGAGGACAGAAAACAGATAAATGTCCAGTGGACTTAAAAGGACAAAGAGATATAAAGAGGTAGGAAGAGGTGGATAAAAGAAAAGAAAAGTGAGCAGAGTGCAATCTGTGTTCCCCTGGAAATACCACGGCATGACCTGGCACACAATGCAAGCGAATCTGGTTGCATTTGTATTTTATTATACCGCGTACAATCTGACCCAACTGCACTGCTAATGTCTGATCCAGCGGCAGCGGTGTTTTTTTTTTTTTCTTTTAGAAACAAGATCGGTTGACTCTTCAAAGCTATAAAAGAATAACAAGCCCTTGTATTCACAACTGCACCCTCCTTCCAAATGTCCTGTATGGGATTAAGCAGCAGCCATCCAAGAAGCGTAAAAAGCAGATCTTACTGACAGCTGATCCGGATAACCCGACAGCTCAAAATGAGCTGCTTTACGTGCTGTCACTCTTTCTTGTCCCTCTTTATCACAGATGAGCACCAGTTGTTTGAGGGGGGAACATCTGCAGAACCTCCAACTTTTACTGTGGAATGCACAGATTTATGAGGACTACCCAGAACGGGGGATATGGGACGCATTTCAAGCGTCTACTTAAATGCAGGGAAAGGAAGTTCTAATTTAGTTTTAAAAATTGTGTTTTCGGCTTTGCCGCTCTGCATGAGGTGTTGCCCCCCACTGAACACCAATTACAGAGACTTCCTAATGGAAATCCTCTTGTCTCTGCTCTCTGATCCTCTACTGACCTTCTGGGACGGGGTCTTGTTTGTCTGCAAGTGTGCGTGCATGTGTGTTTTTGATACATCACTATGCAGTTTCTATGCAGCAGAATTAGAAATAACTTTTACACAAGCACCCTCAGGGCTGGTAATCCCAAGAAGCACTGCATGACCGGCTGGCCTGGTTATTCAAAAACGCTCTGTGACCCTTCCCAGTGGGCGATCAATTGCGTTTTTTAACCTAGGTCAGTTAAAACATGCGACTCAAAGTCAAACATTTACCATTTTAACTGAACTTGCGTTTGTATATTCAAGTTTATCTTTTAATTCTGTGGGACCTCAATGAGACATAATACGTGAGAGACGTTTTCCTTGGAAGTGATAGTCCTTATGCATGTTACCTCTGTACAGCCAAATCTCTGGAAGTGAGGAAAAAACAATGACTGTGTGACTGGTTACGCTGAGTGTTCCAGGAAGAGCGATCAAAGCTTCTTCCTCTTCGTGGGGATCAAAGAAAGATGGGATATTTACTGCTTTGTTTGGTTCTGGGACAGAGAATTGCATCTTCAGATCTAGAGGGGAAACTAGCGAAACTGATAGGTAAACAGAAAGGTGTGACTGCAGCAGAGACAAATAGTCACCAAAAACTTTATTAAATAATAAACAGTCACAAAAAAGCGTCAAAGCAACACAAAATACGGGACCACCGATTGGATCATCCATCCTTTTTTTCTGTCCTGCTAAAAGTACTTAGCTTCTCAGACCGGGAGTCTAGAGCATACCGGGGCAGCTTGGAGAGATCAGTGTTTATAAGGGGAGGTCACGAAACAAAACAAAACATTTAAACTCTTATTTGGGTTCCAGTTTCCCTAAGTTGAATGTTTTTGAACTGTTGGAGGAAACCAGGACTTTGAGAGAAAATCCGCATCAGCTCATGGCTCACATTCAGAGAAACGACTACCTTCAGGATTTCAACACGACCATTTGCAGATCCAGTTTAATCTCACTCACCAAGGTAAAATAAAATAAGACGGAACTATGATATCTCAGACATACTTCACCAATTTGGTGATTACAGAACAAAATGTCTTAGCGGTGATTATTTGCAGGCTAATTATTGAAGAATAGAGTCACACAAACCTTTTATGGAAATTTAACCTTACACACAATTGGCAGAGTAAAGGAAAA
Organism: Zenarchopterus dispar; assembly: GCA_028564865.1. NCBI lineage: Eukaryota > Metazoa > Chordata > Actinopteri > Beloniformes > Zenarchopteridae > Zenarchopterus > Zenarchopterus dispar. The sequence continues at coordinate 12,169 of JAOWBL010021893.1, forward strand.
GTTTGAACATTGAAACTCCAGAGTGGAAAGATTAAGATCAACACAAGGTCATTCCATGATTATGATAGATCCAAACAAGTCATTAAATGGTTTGACAAGTTTGAAGGTGAAAAGAATCATATGTCTCTGTTAGCAGACTCTGTACTTCAAATGAACACCTCGAGAGGTTTTGGACTTGTCAGACAGCAGTCACCAACAGCCAAATGTAAACCTCAATTCCAATAAAGTTGGGACATTCTCTAAAACACAAATAAAAACAGAATAATAGATTTGCAACCCCATCTCTTTTTTTAACAACATTCATTAAAATTTTTAGGAAATGAAGACACAATTTGCCAAACTGTATCACTAAACGCTCTTCCCATTCTTGCTTGATGTACAACTTTGGTTGTTCGATAGTACAGTGCACAGTCTTTGTTGTTGTATTTTAAGCTTCATAGTGTCAAAACACATTTTCACTGAGACACAGGTCTGGAGTCCAGACAGGCCAGACTAGTACCCAAACTCTTTTACTACAAAGCCACACTTTTGTAATACGTGCAGAATGTGGATCAGCATCGTCCTGCTGAAATAAGCAAGGATGTCCCCGAAAAAGATGTTGCTTGACTGGCAGCAAATTTTACTCCTAAACCTGAATGTAGCCTTCAACATTAATGGTGCCTTCTCAGATGTGCAAGTTCCCCATGTTTAAGGGCTTTAAACCCAAAATGTAAAATGTTCCAGAAAGGTGTATCTTAAACCCTTGTCCCCAAAGAACACGCTGCAGACATCAAGTTCAAAATGTGTGAATATTTGCCAAAAAATAGTAAATTTTAACACTTTTGGAGATAGCTTGCCTTTGTAGTGAATTTAATTAAATATAAGTTGAAAATGATTTGCAAATCCTTGTGTTTTGTTTCATTCATTTACATTTTACGCAACTTTCCAACGTCACGCTTTCCTTCATTGTAACGGTACAATCAAACAATCATTTCAGCTGAGATTGTGTTTGTATATTCAAGGTTATTTTTTAATTCTGTCAGACATCAATGAGGCATGATACGTGAGAGACCTTTTCTTTGGAGGTCATAGTCCTTACACATGTCACCTCTGTACAGCCAAATCTCTGCAAGTGAGGAAAAAACAACGACTCTGTGTGACTGGTTACTCTGAGAGTTCCAGGAAGAGCGAGCTCTCACGCTTTTTTCAGACCATGCATACAGAAGTTCTTGGAGCTCTTTGAGCCTAATATGGCGGAGTAGAAATTAGGGGGAAAAAAGTAAGAGAAATAGACACATATACCTACTATTTCACGATATTAGCATAATTGTGGGTACTATAAATAATGACATAAAGATGATGCGCAATGATGTCTGTGCTGTTGGCGATGTAAGACCTGACTGATCCAAATTTAAGAAAAGTATTTAGAGATGGTTCTGATTTGCTGGATCAGATAACAACTGACTCATGCTTTGGTTTTGGCCTCCATAGTCTATTTAGAAAGCAGCAAACATACCATTCCATCTAAACATCTGCATCGCCTACCTGATCATGTCATCACAAAGCTGACCCAGTATTTAAGTCATGCATTCCTCCACTGCAGATAAAGCAGAAGTCACTGGTCTTCTTCCCATATCCCTGATGCTTTTAGCTGATGCACTTTTTACTTTTAACACTAGAATTTGCTTTTCTACAGGGATTGTTTACACTTTTAGTAAAAATCCTTCTCCCTCTTTATTTTTCATTCCATGTTTGTTAAATTGTGGCGTGAACAGTGTTTTTAAATCCAAATTATTAAGTATGAGAGCAACCAATGAAGATGGATGTGGAAATAAGGCTTGCTGAGACAAATCCAAAGAGAACCGCACATGAGAACTGTTATATAAATGGGCAAAAAGGTTTGTACCATTCGGCTGGCCTCAGACAGGAAGATCGCAGATCAACCACCAGCTCCATCATATTAATCTCCATACCACTAAGGGTTCACAAGCCTGTACTGTAGCATAGAGTACAAAGTCTAGATAAATGAGGAGGGTTGTGTCACGAACCGATGAAGAACACGATGACCCGCTGTGGCAACCCATAAAAGGGAAAAGCCAAAAGAAGTTCCTTTGCTTCTGTGTGTGCAGACAGTTTCAGCAATGTTCCAAACAAAGGAAGATGTTTCCGAAGAAGGAAACGCAATTCTTCCAAAAGTTCTTCTACTTAAATTCAAGAAACCTGTGAAGTCTGGTCAAAGATGTATTGAAGGTGTTATGGTGGACACAGTTAACAAACACACGACCTCATACGAATGGAAACCTATTTTCACTTGACCTCACATGCCATTCATTGTGGACTGGCGAGCTAAACACCCACAAAGACAAGGAACATCTTATTCGAGTGTCAAAAAGAGCGTATGAGCACTAAGTGTTTACTAGAAGGTTATCTACCAAAAGCTGTATCTGAGTCCATTATAATACATAAAGATCATTGGAAACATCTGTTTCATTATTTGCTTGTGCAGAAAAAAAAACACATTTGTGTATCTTTCTAGGTAGCAATAAAGTCCAGGGTGATCACAGGGTGGTGTGATTTTGCTATTATATATTATTACTGTGCAAAACATGGCAGATGTCTCATTATGTCCGCATCACTGCTCATTATTTGTCTGGACAAATGATAGCTGCAAACTTTTATTACAGTCTTTTGTTGACATAATTATCTCTCCATGTTCCACTTGTGTTCTCCATGTTTTTCTTATGCTGTATATAGGCCTGTATCGTAAAATGTGTTTTGACAGCCAACGTAAACATTAAAACTTGCACTGAAATTATTTGGCTTATTTAAAAATTCCCTGGATAATTTTTGTTCCTTGACCAATGAGAAATGAAAAATAAATTTCATATATTGGTGCTCTTGTTGCATTCAATTACATTTTTCAGCTGTTGTGGTAAAAACATGTATTTTTGAGCTAGACATGCATCTTATATTTTCTTGATCACTATTAAATGTCTAACTTGTGTGTCTTATTCTTCCCGTCCTTTTCTGACAACAAGGAGCTTGGCAGCAAGCAGTAGTAAGATGCAGGGGCCCCAGGTCTGGGTCTCAGCTGCTATCTTAGCTTCTGCTGAGTGTGAATACTGAGTGTGAATACTTATTAAATTGGCCAGATAGTCACAGCCTTACCAGTGTTTGTGTTGCTGCCTCGGGGGCTTAGGGGCCTATTCAAACCCACAAGGTTCAGCTTTTTTGGCCAGCAAATGGTTAAATATGTCTCTTATGAGAACTACATCACTGCTGCGTATGCGCAGTTTCAATAAAATTATTGCATCGAGAGCTCTTAGCACCGCAGGATACTGGCATGTAATTACTGTAAATTTCCCCATGGCCTTGGGATGGCGTCTGAAGACATGTGAAAAGAAAATAAAAACACATATTGCCAGGCATGGACAACATTGTGGTGATAATGTACAGTAAATACAAACGTTCAGCATAAATCATCATGGCACAGTTCACCATCAGATTTCATCAAAAACCATTTTAGGAGCTGGCTCAGCAAGCAGAAACCACAATAAATGGGTTTTTTTGACCCCCATGAGGTTTGTGATCCAGCAGGCCTGGATGGCAGAGGGATGCTCAACAGTCCAAGCATCCTGCTCTGCTGAACCAAGTAATTCACTACCAATTGGAGGCTTATTGAGCACCACTGCTCCCTGGGAAGATGGCTTTGAGTGCTTCATCATCCACAAATCACTGTTTTCATGGCTTGACTTCCCCTACAGAGTCAGGGACTTTGCCCCTGTGGTATACTTACCAGGGGGTTAATTTCCATTTCTACTTCGCCCAGTGCTGTTAATAAAATTGGGACATCTGACTGGACAGGAAAACATTTTATTTTGGGGGATAGGAATTGGACCAGATGGTCAGATGCCCACAATTTGCTTCCCCCTGCAAATTAGGTTGGATGACATCAAGGCAGCTGCTGGAGAACTTTGGAGGATTAGGTGGATACTGTGAGTGTTTTGATTCAACTAACAGAGACACAAAGATATTTAGAAAAAAAAAAACTGAAAAAAAAAATAGAAAATGAAAGAGTCCAGAGCTCGTGTAATCCTCCTGCAATCTCTCAGCATGATCCTCGACAACAGCTTTGCAGATTTACAAACGGCTCCTTAGGTTTTATGCACCATCTTTGGATAATTAATTCAGAGTGTTTAGGTGAACATACCGCAGAGAGCAAGTGTGGTATCCTCTTTCCTTTCCAGTGGTCTCCTTTTCTTTTCCTCCCACCCCCCTCCTCCTCAGTTAGCGGCGGCACGCATGGCGGGAACGGATCCTCCAGGTGAGTTTTAAGCCAAAGCACCCTGAATAATTAACCACGTGTCGGGCAAGCCTGCTCAGGTTTCGCAGTTGATTCAGATTACCATGTGTATACAAACAGATGGACGTGCGCACAGAAGCACACGTACACTCACACGAACTGCGTCAAGAACATACACACACACATGCGCACGCATAATAGAAGCAAACTTTAACCAGGCCCTTGGCAATGGAGCTTTGTGGGAGGCTACCTCACACCATTATCTGGCTTTATGGGCCACCTCCCTCCCTCTCACTATCTGCTGCATAATCAAATGTAGTTTCAAAACAACCTAATCCCTCCGACTTGCACACTCCTCCATGTTGTTGCTATGCAGGCTAGATGTCCTTAACCAGGGTACAGTTTCACACTATTGTGAAAGTCCGGTCGTCATGTTTGTCCATAAATGTTATTATGTAAAGGTACTTTTCCCTATGAATGAGTGACGGCACTTCACTCATGATTTAAACATACTTCCTTTATGCTCTAACCTTTCAAGATTTATGCAGCCAAACACAGGAACCGGCTTGTTTACTGGTTTGAGTTCACGGCTCCAAAGGCTCAAGTAGAGCCTTTGTATGCACGTATACCCAGTCTCGTGCACTCATCGCGTGGTGTAAAACCAGAAAGAAAACAATGATCCATTGCTTCCATTCACTTCTTTTGACTAATCTAAGAGGTCATAGACATATTATAAGATGCTGTTTTGACCTCGTAAATATTACACAATAGAATTTACTACAGTGGAAAGTTATATGAAACAAAATGGCCTCATAGATCTTAAAGATTACATGTCAAAATATAAAAAGACATACAGAAAACAATATGGTCTTGGGCCTGCCTTCGTTTCAGCCAACTTCCTGCTGTGCCACATGGCAGCCAGGCTGACATCCTCCCTCTGGGCTGTGATAGCGGGTGGTATCAGGCACCTGGCCCGCCCCAGCAGTCACTGTGACACCTGATCATGTTTGGCATGGCCTCGCTACTGTTCATGGATGTTGGTACAAGTGTAACGTGACAGCTCGTGCCTTTGTCTGATGTCGTCTCTGCATGCGCTGATAGTCTCATGGTACTCTGTTACAGCTCGACCAATACAACACAGAAAGCACATATCTGGTCTGATCATTTGTGTCAGTTTAGTTGGGTCAGGTGTGCGATTTGAGGATGCCCGTGCCTGCATGTATGCGCAGCAGGTGGTGCAAGTCGTTTGTGATCTCATTTGTGACTTTGACGCTTTCTTCAAATGTAATGAAACAGACTTCACTTGCTGTAGGAGCGTATAATGCAAACAGCTTCACAACTTTTAGACCCAAACAATTTTATTTCAAGCTTGAAGCCGGAAGAGACACAAATTGCAACGCTCATCTTGATTGGTTGTAAACACTGACCACCCAATCAGTCTCAGGTATTACAGGTTCAATGGCACTCAGATTTTCACACATGAATCAAATATTGATGGTTCCAAGTACATCAGTAAAGTGTAATTGGACTTTATTTCCTGGCTCTTCAGGCCGTTTTTTTTTTTTTTTTCCCTCACATCACTTCCTCAGTTCTGACTGTCAGAGTGTCAGTTAAACCCACAGAGGGCTGAATGGGTCACTGACCCACATGTGTTCTTAGAAACTCAGCCTGAGACCCCCCACCAGTCAGTCAGAACTGAACAACTTTCAGGACACTTGAAATGCGTGACAAGAGTTTAGCATCGTCACGTTCAGCTTTTTCCCTCAGGGAGGACTTAGTCCAAACATTGTACATATAATTTATGTTGGTATATGTCAACAGAGAGTGAAAGTTCTCTGCCATCAGGCGAGTGTAATGATTTTAAGTCTTAAATGAGCCAATCCCAGGAGCTGGTTCAGGCAGACATTTCCAGCAGCCTTTAATACTCGCTTTCACCCCTTTACATATTTTTTTCCAATTATTCCATATCATTCATAGGTCTATTTAAAGACCAAGAGCGACTAGTCTCTCACATGCTGTCTGATGGCTCTCGCCTGCCAAGCTGGCTGACACTCTTAAAATCCCATCGCCTTCCCAGCTTCCACCTATAGGCTCCGGTTCTGTGGCTTGGGGTTAGACGATGTTCACCCCCCCCCCCAGTATCTCTGCATATGTCAAATAAATAGAGACTGACAAGCCTAGATATCAAAACTCAAGTGTTTTATGAATAAGAAAGCATTTGAAATCATCATTGCAAGAATTAACAGACTAAACTTGTCAGTAGTGAAAAAAATATATTTAGAGGTTTACTAAATCAAAAGTATTAAAAACACTTCTCAAATTCACTTTCACAGGGTTTCATATATATAGAGGAAACGGTTCTCTGTGTCTCTTACACTGTCATATTAACATCATGACGTAAATGTACAGGAAAAACTGATTTTCTTGTTGTAATTGGTGGAGGAGAGACTCAACATGTTACCCTCAAGCTAAGGATTGTTATTAATTAATTTTCAATACTTTAATTTTCACAATATATGAATTTAAAAAAAAATCTGAGAAAAATCTGACCCCAGAAAACCCATGATAATTTCTATAGCTGAAATTATCAAAAAACAAACAAACAAACAAACAAAAAGAAAATTCACAAATCCTCCAACTCTTAAAATAATCTCCTTACAATAATTGCCTTAGTGAAATTTTCTCAAGTTTTCTATTTAAAAAAAATACTTAACCAAATATTTGGGTTATAGAATTTTATGTTTTCTGAAAAACAGTTTGGAAAAGTATTCTGAAAAACTTGAGAAAAATATGACTTAGACCATTTTCTTTTTCAGAGGATGATGATATTTTAAACATATATATTTTGATATATACTCACACCCGTAACCCTGTACAGGATCCAATGGGTACAGAAAATGGATGGATGGATATATTCACATCAGAATTAAGATATAATTTATCAAGTATATTTCATTCTCTAATATAGCTCTAGTTATTAGAAATAGACTCTAATGGGGGAACACTAAGCTACTATATTACATCTAATTCTACATATAACAAGCCCTTTATTTTTATTTATTTGCAGTATTTCAATACCAAGGATTTTGTATATCAAAATCTATTTTTATCTTTTACAGATACATTTTACTGCTTTACTTTGTAATACCTATATCAGTCCTTATAAAATTTACTTCCAGACATGTTCAAAGTCCATGCTTTCACACTGACAGGATGACAGAGCCGAGTGTTTTACACCTGGTAAGCAAACAAGCACTGGCTGAATGTTGCTATTGGTGGGAGAGCCTCTGGGCTTCCACCACCTGCTCCATTTCTCACATTCTGTCGCACCTTAGGGGGACATATCTCATCCGGTACACAACCCAATTACTCTGCAACACATTTAACTGCCATCAAACGCTGCACAGCAGGGGTGCGAGGGAGCCGCGGAGAGCCGGGCTGTTGCCATGGCCACTGTCACTCAGCAGATTTCCAAGGATGGAGACAGATACAGAGAGCTCTTTGATTGGTTGCTGTACTATTTTGACCAAGAGACACATAGCCAGCACTCACAACAATCACAGACGCTGTTGTTATGTAATTGAACAATTAGAATATGCACATTTGCGGATACTGGCTGGTCTTACTTGTTCTCTTGGAAGCATGATAGAAAAAGTGGTTGGAGACAAACTGTAGTATCTCTCTATGATTTGTATATCAGAGAAACCATGAGTTAATACCATGTGCTTCCTCAAATGATCTGTGAAAGTACAGTGTAATAGTATATCTTTTAATTTGAATGTAAAAATCAATTATTGAATTATTTTCTGATAATTTTATTTGTGGTGGAAACTCTACAGAAGTACTGTTTTAACTGAGAAATTTCAGTGAAAGACATGATGTGGTTTTCACCAGAATCGTAATAACAAAATTCCCTGAGTTCCAACCAGGAAGGAGACGGAGACGATAGAAAGAAAAGATAGACATGCAGACACACAAGCGTCAGCAGTGCCTCGTGCCACACACATGCAGAGGTTTTTCATCTGAAGAACAATCAGAAATGTACGTCAAAAGGTCACTGATAAGATACCTGTCACAACTCAAACCTTGTATTCTGCCAAAATCTAACCTCAAAAGACGTCAAAGTGCAACACAGAGATGGATCAGCAAAACACTGAGAGTAAGAGTAGCGATATAAACATCTTGACTGAAATATAAAAGGTAAAATTTTGAAGAAAAATATATAGTTTTACTGTCACCAGGTGTAACTGCAAAGAAGTATTCTAGACTTTATCTTATTTTGTTTCTTATTGTTCAAAGATTTGGTACTGATAAGTTATGGGATAATATAATCTTCAAATCAGTACTAATATGTTAAGATACAAAGCTGAAAACAAATCTGTGTGTCCGAATAATCACTGTTGTTTGGGTGACTTTGTCTGCACTGGGATTTCATTTTAAGAAGTAGAGATATCTAAAATATAAAACTTTCAACATGGAAACACACTTTTTCACAGCTTGTAGTAATATCTCTTAATATACCTGTTATGGTAGTTTCATGCAGGTGACAGCGACACATGGAGTTCAAAAGACATGGAAAACAGTGGCATGTTGTGATTTTGTGCATCTCCAACTGAATATAAAAACATGCCACTTGAAAAATTAAAAAAATTTAGATAAACTGAGATAACATGCCATACACAGACTACGAATGTCTGTTCATCAGCAACAAAACATCCAACAAGAATCTCAGAAAAATTACATTCACGCTGCGTCCTGCATTTGGGAATATTTCTGATAATGTTCTGGGTTCCTGTCATCCTCTGATAAGTAAAGTAAGGTAGATCTAAATTTAAAATAATTTGAAACTGTTACTGAGCGAAAACATTTTTAATGAAGATGTATAAAAGGAATTTTGATTGTAAATGTGCATTAAAAGCATTGAAGAAGCTTTACTGTGTTTCTCTAGGGATTGTTCTTCCACAACAATCTTTTGGACTGATTTGGTGCAATTTATCATTGAAATGTATGAAAAATCTTTTTTGCAGACAAATGTGAAGTACTGTGTATAGTCCATTTATTCATATTTATGGGATATACCTACTCTAAATGTCTGCATCAAATACCCAACTTGAGTGATGTTATTGTCCTTTAACATTTACACAGACAGGCTGAAACTTAGTTTAAATTCTAAACGTACCAAAACTGCATCTGCCATTGAAAAAATTACCTTAAACCTCTAAATATTCATTTGATTTCAATATTTTGACAAGTGCATTTTGATGCTGTTTCACTTTTATAGCTTTTTACAATTTGATGTATGCCATCATGGCCATGTTCTTGATGAATAAAGTCTAATTTTAAGAAAAATAAAGTCTGTACAAGTGACGTCACTGGAGAAACGGTACCTTTTATAAAGGCAGGCTTGAGGAAACACCAGAGGTTCTGACCTGTCCCGAAACACTCTTTCCTGTCAGAAAGTCCCTATAAGAAGGAGACTTGCTTTGTCCAAAACATCATTCAGAAATAGGCACTCTGAGCTTGGAGCAGACTATTGCCCTCATCACTGACTTTAGCGTTGTCACTTTTGCAACCTCAGCCATTTCTAATAATCTCAGCAACTGCAAAATATCAAAGAAAAAAACACAACCAGGCAAATGTCTGCAATCAATGCAACCATCAGACTTTGCAAAGTCTATATAGTCTTTTATAATTATAGCCTGTTTTGATGTGCTTTATTTGTGTTCTTTTATTGTCAACCTATTAAGGATTTTAGTCAACCTTGGTTGCTTTTAAACGTTCTATAATAAGTAAACTTGACCTTGACCTTGAATCCTAGTTGCTACACAGAATAAATCTCCATGGTAACATATCTGCATTTGCTTATATACAGGCGCCTGGAGTTCACCCAGGATAACTGACACATCCAGGGTCAATCAGTTCTCTTCGTTTTGCTTAATTCAAGGCCAGCCAAAACAAAAAAAAGGAAAACAAAGCACTGACTTAGGCCATCCACAGTGACAAGTCCTTCCTATTAAGGCTCAGTGCACACTAAAAATGGCAAGCTTTGATGATGATTTCAATGATGCAACAAGAGACACCTGTTTTTGGTCAATGATTGTAAAGCTCCACAGACCATATTTACATCATGAGGTGTCTAACAGGGATATTTCTGGCATATTTTCTTCCAGTAACTCTTATCTTCCTGGAACTCATTTGCATGTCATCCTGCACTTTGTGCTGTACAATGATAATGCATCCATATCCAGCATTGACACAGCATTGTGGAGGTAGCTCTTTGCTCTGCATGACTATGGTCTCAGTGACAGCACTGACAACAGGAACAGGACCTAACTAAAACACTCATTTCCTCCAAGCTGTGTTTCCTCTGACTCATTGTCTTAGGCCATGAGAGCAAAATACACAGGAATACACACAACCTCCTTGTTAATGAATGACTGTATATCAGGACACATTAAGCACTCCAGCAAGCTGCGTTTGAATCTGCTTCTATTTAAAGAAAACAACCCTAAAATGGTCAGTAAAAATGCCACACAGTCTAACCTCCAGCTATCAGGAGACCTCTTTAGGCATCAAAGCGGTGGAAATTCAGTGCCATTCAATCAACATATAGTGCTGCAGGGTAGCGCCACAAACACACTGCTGAAGCCAGATGCCAGGCCAAAACTAATGCAGAACGGAACCCGCCTGGGTCTTTTAACCATTCGCCTCATAGATACTGTAACAGTGGAGGAGACGTGGGGGGGGAAAGCTAATGGGGACCAGAGGTCTGCGGTCTACGTGATGCCGGCCAGAGGGACCAGACGACCGATGACTGATCTGAAAGGAGGAGGGAGCGCAGTGGGGTCATTAAAGAGCTACTCCACCTCTAATCATAGAATAACACTCCTTCTTTTATCTGCCCTCAGTTCCATCGAACGTGGAGAGAAAAACGAAAGAGTGTAATCTGTGCCCTGGTGGAGCGGAGAAGTTTACAGATGAGTCTCTGCGGGGAAACATCTGCAAACCATCCACGTGGAATGGGACTCAAAATGAAGGGAGCTTGCCAAAATGAGCAGGATTAATTGGATTATTGCAAAGAGTAGATGTTTATTATAGTCATTAAGTGTATCATGATTTATATTGTGCAAGAAAGTCATGACTGCAGTGTATCATTTTGTAAAATAAACCTTTATCCTGTTTACAAAAAAAAAATGCATGAAGTCTAATAAGTCTTTGTCAGTAAGTAGGGTTTGGCTTCATGTTTAGAATTTAGTTATAAATCAAAAAATTGTTGTACTCCCTGTGGCCCAACAAGGCAAAAAGACTTCTTTATGCAACATGTCTCAAGTGAGTGTGTCAGGCTGTGTTTGAGGTTTATGCGTGAGCAACTAAAATTTCATCTGAGGCGATTAGCAATAAAAGAGCTGCAGCAAATGTAGACTGAGATCCGTCACAGTGATCTGTCGGAAAACACACATGAAATGTGTGAACTGGCTCATTCACATAATTTGCTTTGACATTTTCATTCTTGAATGGTGGGTAGATCCAAAACAGATCTTAAACTGATTAAACAGGCCCAGGGAGAGAGTGAGGGGGCATTAGTTAAGAAAACAGAGGCAAAGGCCGAGAGCGACAGGGGCTTGGCTTATCGACGCTGTGAGCCGGGGCGCTCTTAATTCGCTCAGAATTAGCTGAGTCGTGTGTGCTGAAATAATCATCCCCTTGTTTATTTTTACTGGCCTTGGTACAAGCCTTTATCTAGCTGGCGAGCAGTAAGAACTCCTCCCAAACTCTGCCTCCCTCCGCCCCTCCCCATTTAAAATGGCTGCATGAAAATCCGAGCTCTGATTAACAGGAAGCAGAGGACCGAGGGTCAGTGGAACCTGTTGTACAAATTCACCACTTGTTTTCTGCAGGTTTTGCTCGCACCATCAGCAACTGGAGAGCAACACTGGGCTGGGTAACTGGCAAGCCCCACAGGGAAAACCTGTCTCTCAGACCAGCGTTTTCAAATGAAGGAGCCCCAGATGCAATGTCACATAGCGAAGTGCATTACTTAGACCTTGACATGACAGGCAAATAAGGCTGCGATTGAAACGTAGTTATTACTAACTATGTGGAATGACAGGGTGTAAAAACTCAAATGAAGCTCAGCTGATAAACATAATACAGAGATACACTCCATGTTTGACAACCTGCCTGACAGTTTGAAGCAAAATACAGATATGTCAGCTTTGTTTCTTGCAAAGCGAAGCCCTCAGTCCTCTGCCATGAAAAAAAAAAATTAATTAGAAACCACTCAGAATTGTCTGCATCTGCAAGGAAACCATGAAATTGAGCAGAGCATGCCTCATTAATTTGCAGATGTGCTGACTGATTGACTTATAAGACTGCGTAAATATCCCAGAGACCAAACAGAGCAGATTACACGGAGAATCCAGACATCAGTGCTCTGGCTAATTACAGTCATCACTCAGTGGAAGGAAAAAAAAGACATCTGTTGGTGCACATTTGATGAAACAAAGCAGTGGAAAGGACTATTGTTTGATCTATATTCTACATTAATGAAAGTAGCTGATAAAGTCTTCTGAATCTACTTAACTCTGAGTCACTCACTTATTTTTTTCCATACATCTCTGAGGCCTATTCTTCACCTCTGGCCCCATGAACTTGGAACTTGCATGCATATCACATTGGCAAAAGTCTCCATTTTGATTTCCATTGTGGCTGAGTCTGTCATTAAGAGTGCAGAAACAATGGTTAGAATGAGTGGTGCCACAGTAAATAGCTCCCATGATAATCCAAGTACAACGGTTCCACATAGAAGGGGGGACTTCAACGTCTTATGGTATTACTGCAACCAGTAAACGCTCATTCCCACACAATGGCCTTAAATCGCGCAATGACGGAAAAAGGTGGGTGTATCGCAAAGATGACAAGTGAGAAAGCAGCTCGTGTCGTTTGGCCCTCTGTGTCCTCACCGTGACCTCTCTGCTGTTGACTGAGATAGGACAGACTGTCCCAATGAATGTGTGGAGAACCAGTTCTCAGCCTTAACTAGTTCCATCGAAAACCTGGTCAGGTGCATTTCCTGCTTATGAAAGATGGGCATAGATGCAGTGTACACACCCTTTCCTTTGTCAAAGTTCATTATTAGATCATCTTTATCATGGACATTTAGAACCAGATGTGATGAAGAAACGATGGATATGACTCAGAAATCGAGAGCATTATTAAAATGGAAAAGAACCTGCCACTCAAAGTGACCCTGTCTTCAATAAGGCATAACCATGAACAATAAAGCAATGGAAAACGGGTCAGCTACATCAGTTTTTTGCATCCAAAAGAGCTTTTTTGCAACAGGCTGTGAGGATATTTACTTTGGATGTACAGCTGATCTTAATTTTCAATAGAAATCCCACAATTTCTGAAATAGGCACATTGGCGTTACCATTTCACATTTAGATGCACAGAATAGAGATGTAGCTTGTTACAGAAGACGCAAGTGTGCGGTCTGAAATGGTTTAAATTATAAAAGGGTGCCGTTTTAACAAAAAAGTCCTGATGTTTTCCTAAATATAAGCGGGACATGTTGTTGTCTAAACATGAGCAAAATAACTGAAAATGTCAGCCTCCGTGCACAGCGGGGAGGAATAAAGGCTTTACAGATGTGGAACAAAATGGCCGCGTAAACTGGACTGAACGCTTCCACACACTGAAAAAAGACATAATAAATTAAATCAGCTACAGGCAATGAAAGTTGACAAATCAATACTTTGAAATGTCTTTATTCAAGATATAGTGTGCTCTTTGCTTACATAATTTTGAGATGGATGAAATACTCCGCAGAGCTGTAAGAACAGGTTAGCTATTTGTTTAAGTGAATTAATTTATGATGGGTGCGTAAAATCTGAAATCTGCAAAGCTCACAGGTGGGAGCAGGGTTCAGCAGTTTAAATGGGCTGAAATCTTATTCTGCCCTCTAAAAGGTAATTAAATGACAAATAATATGTCCCTCTGAGAAGTTATCTTTTTTCCTTATCAAGAACCCAGTTTAGTGTACACTTTTATCTAAAAATGCTAAACTGTTGCACTGAAAAAGCAGGACTTATCTTTTGAACTGTCACACTTTTAAAACATCTTGTACCAACAACCCCAGAGTTTCGTTCTTTGCCAGTCAGTATTTCACACTTTACTGTTACATCTTTTCCTCTGGTGCAGCAATGGGAGAGAAATAATTCAGCAAATCCAACCCCGAGTGTGAGCTCATCTCCTGCTGTCCTCACCTGTTCGCTCACCACGAACACATCGCTGCATGAAGCCACTTTTCCCTTTAATTACACTCTTGTTGCCATTTTCAGCCACCAGTTTAAAAGCACACTTGTCTGTATACCGCAAAACACTCAACTTCTCATTGTGGCCAGATGCAGGATAATATTTTTATATGAATCGTGGTAGAAGATGAATTTCTATGTGAAGTACCCATGTGTGAGTGTGTATTTCAAAACAGCCAAACATTTTGAATCCATACACTGTAAAGTCATTGATTTCAGTTTCCAGAGCAGCGCTGGCTGCTTGCTGAAAGAGCTCTCCATCAAACCGAAGTGGAATGACAGATGTGTGACAGCTGTTTGGTTATTAGAGGCTGAAAACTTCACATAACAACAGGACGGAAGAGTAAAAGTTCCTTTCTTTCATTCATGAATCCAAATATATGAGAGCTGATATGAAATCGGAATTTTCTGCTACTCTGTTTCTTTAGGACAGAGGTGGCCAACCACATGGCACTCTTTGTTTTCTAAATTCCTTTAAATGTCCAGATCGTTCTCAGATGTGGCCACTAACAGCACTTCTTTTCACAACAGAGGGATGTTTTGACTTCACTTGTTTCATTGTAGTCAAAACTGATTCACGGTCTTCTACTGATCCAGATCTGACATGAGCATGAACTCAGCCATATGTAGTATCTGTCTCCACGTACAGTTTTCCATTGGTTTCTTGAACAAAACACTTTCAAGTCAGATAACCTCACAAAATTGTGTGATCTCCAGCTGGGATGTTGATTTGTCAGCCATAAAACAGTTCTGTCAAACAATCTGCTTCTCAGCGAAGAGACTCTGGAGGAATGCGGTCCTCGCCTGGTTCTGCTTTACTCTGCAGAATCTGCCTTCATACGCTGCTGCAGATTTTCAACCAGGAAACCGCTTTTGAAACCTCAGCTGCTCTCCGCTTTCTTTTAACAAGGAGGGCCTCCCCTACTGCAGATTGTTCTGGGAGGACTTGAGTAGGTGACATCTGAAACTGATCTTTCAGATCCAGATTTGGTATGTTGGGATGATGCAACATGTCAGCCCGTAAATCTCAAAAAATTAAATATTTTGGAATATGCCCAGATAAGGATACTTTCTTTTATTTCCACAAACAACTTAACTAGCTTTAAATGTCAAGAGAAATGTAAACGTCTTAACTTTTTTAATCCTTTTTAATTTAGTCTCATAGTGCGCCAGAGAGAGATCACATGACCAACATAGCTCTGACCACATTTCAGTGTTTCGTTATAATTTAGAGGGCATCTTGCTAGAAAATGGTTTCACTTGGTGGGAAAGTTCACTTGTAATGATGTGGTCACCAGGTCAAAGGGAATGAACAGTAATGGGGGTTTTTGGAATATTAGATAACACCATAAAAACACAGAACAGGAGGTACCTTCTCAAAGAAGTTAACTCCCTCTCGTAGAATCAGTCCCAGGTGCACTGAAGATGTTCCGGTGGCACGTGGTGGCCCAGCATCTTACCAAGAGACTTTTTGTTGGGTTTCTTGTAATTTCTCAGCATTTTTTATCTAAAGCCTTTAGTAGCTATTGTGCTACCCCTGGAGAAGAAGCCAATCACTCACAGTATTTACAATTCTTAGGGCTCTGATGTGTCACAGTAGTTCAGCGAGAAGGTTCTTGGTTTTAACTTCAGCTTGAGTTTTGAAATAATTGTTTTTTAGTCTCTATGTCCACCTGTGATGGGCTGGCAAGCTGTCCAGGGTGTACTCCACCTTTAACCAGAGGCCAGCTTGGCTCCAGCCTCCCTGTGACCATAAACAGGATAAAGTGAATTCAGAAAATTGATGGATGGATGGATGGCAAAATATTTAAGTGCACTTTGATTCATCATAAATTTGCTTTAAAAGAGAGCAGCTGGCAATAAGCCACATGAACCAAAGCTTATGACCCAAAGGTTCATGACTTTGAGTTTAAAGACTCAAGGACTGAAAAGAGAGTATAGGAAGGGAGGGGGAAGAAAATGCACAGAATCATAAAAAAAATGTATTTAAACTCCACAGCAATAATAGCATCACAAATGAATGAAACTCAGGAGCTACATTGTATACTACAACTATGTAGAAGTGACTAGTGTTGGTTTAAAAAAAAAACATCTCATATGATGCGTACATTTACAAAATCTGGGGAGTGTCCCATTTATTTATTTCGAAGATTTGTAGATGGTTGAGGGATGCTGGAGGATTTTTTTTTTTTTAATTGCATCTAAGGGTTTTGCATTTTGTCACCAATGCATCAAACATAATATAATAGTTTTACTTTATTCAAGCTGCAACAGTTAGAAGTTTTGCAGACCAGAAGAGTCTGGTTACTATAATTTCAAAAGTGTGTCCTGGAAGATGGTATCTAGTCATGAACAAAGCATGGTTTTGTGGTTTAGTGTCAAAAAAGAGAAGATTTAAAAACTTGTTATTCAACACAATGGTTAATACATATCATGTCAATGCTGAAAATGAATTTCATCTCACAAAAAGTTAGTCTTACTTTCAGAATTTCAGAATTAATTTAACAAGGCATAGTATTCTCATATTTATTCCATTTGTTTTATGCACATTATATTTACATATGAACTAAATTCCAAACAACAGTTCAAGAATGTCAAAAGTTCTGAGTTGGAATTTGATTGACGGATAGCCAGTGCAGCTGGGATGCGCTATTTTCTAATAATGCAACGTGTTGAACGGCAAGTCAGGAAATGTGGGGAAAGAGACAGATCTGCCTGGATTTGTTGCAGTTACATTGCACCTGAGATCATAAGATATCATGCAGAGGCCAACCGTTTTTAATATCCGTTTCAGCGCATTCGCTTTTTCCTATGGAGCATCCATTTACCTAAGGTGATACATCGCTGGCCTATTCTTGCTTGGCTGTTATTTCTGGACAGCTGCGCTCTCATTAAAATAGTCCAAAGTCAAAGTAGTTTTACCATATTTTCCAAAAGTAAATATGGAGTTACTTTTGCTAAAGTCAACAAAAGGCTGCTGTCTTCAATTGTGAGGCTTGAAAACCTTTCGGACAACACATGTTTTCACTCATCCATAAATAAAACAAACCCATTTCAAAACTAGAGTAAGAGGAGCTCAGACTAAGCTGCATTTAGTGTGAACACTAAGGCGAACTACACCCATTTGACAAGAAAAAATATTTTCATCATATTCTTCGACTCATCGCTTGCATACACTGGTAAATCTTTAGTCAAGTGTTTCCAGTTAAACGTCACTTACATTATATTAACTGACCTTTCTGTATCAACACAAGGGGCCTCTGCTGCTCTCTGCCAAGCCTGTTCTCTCCCATGCTATCCTAAATGAGAACAATGTGTATCTCCATATGATGATCACGCTTGCTCTCAGTGCCCGATGAGGAACACCCAGATTGTAATTTGAGCGCCTCACCGAAGAACACAAATGACAAGTCCAATACACACTTTTTTGGTGAAAACCAGAGCTTCATACAAAGCAGAATTCGTCAGCACATGCAGTCTCTCAGCCAATGAACATAAACGCACTCTGCATCCCACCCAAAAAGGAAAGGGCATGGCTATCGACCAAAAAATTGCCCCAGGTGAGTAATTTTAACATACTTTGAAAACACTTGAGCACAAATGTTAATAACAAACTATAGCCACAATGACCTCTCCTTCCAGTGAGAATTATCGTTCAAGTGTGACTTCTTTTGTTTGGCAGGATTCAGTCACGGCTTTTTTGTAGCAGGACACTCTCATAAAAAACTTCCTCCTTCTAATTGACACAGGTAAAATACCTTATAAATGCAATGCCCCGAGCAACAACCCTCAGCTTTCCCCAAACAAAAGCCCACAGCCAGTCTATTTGACTCACTGACTCGACACGGTGCGTCACTAACAGTTAGGCGCAAACCTTTAAAATGCTCCCAGTGTCGGAGCCAGCATCTGCTTTCTATTTACCAGTCTCTAAAAAATGTCAGACGGTGGGTAAGGAGAGTACCTGAAAGAGAGCTGGATCATACGGGTGAGCAACTCGCCTCGCCAGTTTCAGAAAATGCTTTTAATTTTACTAGTTTGCCCGGGTCATGACTGATGGAAACCACTATTTCTGTTTGCTACATCCAAAACAGGAGTTTCCTTTCCAATTTACTTTTTTCTTTTGAGCTTTTAGCAAAGACTTCCTAATGGGTATTTTATTTTATTTTTTATTTTTTTGGTTACCAGGAGATTTGAAAAGATCTCAGACATTAATAAATCCATGTTTCTTTTCTTCACAACTTAGTCTCTCTCACCTGAGAAGCAAGCGGAGGAGGTGAGGAACAGACAGGAGAAGAAAAACTTATCAAAATGGGACTTGTCTTTCTTCCAACAGCTTCCTCCAACTGTACTTTATTATTTCTATCACATGAGCAGTAAAAGTCACTGTAAACACATAATCATGATGTATTTTTGTACATGTAATTCTATTAACCATATGATATAAAACCTCCGTGCTCCCCTTTCCTCTGTGTAAATTTAAGAAATCTTTACATGCTTGATTTGTACTGAGCTTGATTTATTGTCCCAGGAAATAGGAAGGATGAGAGAAGAGATAAAGAGGCATCAAACACAATAATGTACTCATTTAAAGGTAGATTTTATGCCATTGCTTGTCCTTTCTGCTGTTTTCCTTATAAAGTATATATAGTTTAAATCTCTTCTGAGAAACTCTGATGGGATTATTTGTGGCCTTCATGGGTTAACATAATGTCAATATACAAGTCTGAGTCTATTCATGGGGTTTTATTTAAAAATAAATTAGCCATATTCGTTGTGCTACTGTGTTCAACACCCTGCCAGCTCTCTTTGCTACCCTCACAAAAAAAAAAAAAAAAATGCAGTTCACCTGTGGCTGAATGCCTAAACAGATTTAGGATGAAGAGTTGCTGCTAGGACACTGCTGAAACACATATGAAC
>JAOWBL010021893.1:31783-41799 GCA_028564865.1 Zenarchopterus dispar
CTGATACCGGAAATGCCCAGATCTGCTCCCCCCCGCCACGGTTCTGTGGTTCTCAGGTTGCCCCTCTTCACAATGGCTGCCCTGACAGTTTTATTTGACTATTTCCCTCCTAGTGCAGTTTCAATTTAAAAGATGAAACTTTTGTTATGGTCACACCTAGAGTCCACACTACTTTGCCAAGTTCACGCCTCAAAAACTCTGAATTTTTATTCTGCTTCAAATATTGTTTGAAGTCTAGTGTAGACAGAACAAAACTGAACACCTTGACATAGTTTCACACATCAACTTTCAGATTTGCTTTTCTAGGTGACTATGTATCTTCGATTGATTCACTAATCCTAAATCATATGACCATTACAGGAAGCTGGCAAAATCAGAAAAACCTTAGTGAAGGATATGTCACATGAGCTTTTGGGGGTTTAAATTTTACTGTGGAAGTAGCCATAAGCTGCTTTGCTGTTTATATGCACAGATAAATGAAAAATTTGGGGTAAAAACAGTCAGTCCATTTGCAGGTAGATAAGAGCATGCAATGCCGTTGCAGTGGTGATACTGAATTCCTCACAAGCCTTTTAGCTGAAAACAAACACGATAACTGGTCCTTGTCCAAATTTCCACTGGCCTGCTCTACGACCGATTGGCCTCTAGAGCCTTTTGACATGCAAGCCATTTTCCCTGTTCGGCTTGTTATCTAAGACAACTTTAGAAGCCTGAGTTGCAGCGTCTTTTTTCTGGCCAGGTTGCAAAACAAGCGATGAGAGCTGAGCAGCATCTGCAGCCTCATATTACATATAAGTTGGGGCAGGTCAGTCAGGTCAGCCGCAGGTAACGACTCACACACTGCCTCGGGTGTAAAAGTCACATCAGTGCATTGCAATAAAAACATTCAGAGGGGCCAGAAACAGTTTTATTACAGTCTTAGTATTACATGAACAGAACTTCAAATTCTTAAACCACATGAAATCACAACTGAGAGGGCCTTAAGCTCTGTTACGGGTACAGCTAAGCTGATCTTTACATTACAGGTAAAGCCGTCACCTATACTGTTTCAGTTTTTAAAGTTTTATGACCTCCAGACATCAGGCTTTTCAGATCAAACAACTTTGTACGTTTAGCTCTATAAGGCACCTGAGCGATCCATGTGTAAGTCCCAGTTTAAAAATTTTCAAGGCGCTGGGAAAAAGGGATATAAATTCACTCCATTATTGTCTACATATGTCACCATCTGCAGACATTATTGGAGCCCTCCTGCCCTTATTGTGCTCAATTAGATTTCTAGACTAATGGTTTAAACAGAGGGAAAGCCACCTGAAAGGGAAGGTGTTTCTAACCTGCTGTTGCACCGTAGTTACAGAGAAAAATCATAGAGCGAAGAGTAAAAGAACTTAGTTTTATACCACTGCTTTGTGAAGAGAGAAGAGACCTTATAAAAGCTGTTTAAGAGGAAGCTTTTATGATGTGTGCGTAATGTGTGCAAAAAGTTTTTAATCCACCCTTCAGAGTTCCTGCTCAATAAGCTGAAACCCAATCGTCAGCGCTGTTGTGCAAGTGTTTGCCAAAAACACTGGACTCTCAACTGACTGAGGAGCTGCGTCATAGCTGTTTGACGGAGCAGAACATTTTCACACTTCACGCCTCCAGGTATCTGCTTACGTTTTCACTTTCTAGGCATGACCATTTTTTGCTTTCTCTGCAGCCTCAGGCTGTATTTACATTGAAATATTGGAAAAGTAAACTCCACTCTGACCTGTCCTGTTGTCATAACTGCTAACAGGGTGAACTGTTTCGCTCCCGCCTGGAGGCAAAGGTTGATGTACGGTATGCACGTAAACACGTGCATATATACATAATATATTCTCCAAAACAGATTACCGTACACAGACGAGCCCAGAATGCATGCACACATAAACTGTCTTCAAGGGCACCCAAAGATCACACTTGTTTCCAGATTTTTTTTTTTTTCCTCTCTCATTGTGCCACCGTATGTTTGTTCCAGGGGAATGGTGTCAGAAAGATAAGAACAACAATTCATGAGGGAACTCAAGTGGCAGAGAATAGTTTATGAGACCGTTTCTGAAATATGAATGCGATATTTCGATAAGGGACACTGTAAACTATTTTTGACTGTTCTCAATAAACATGTGTTCATGCAGCAATTTCAGCTGGTTGCAGCTGTGTTGAGCTTACAAAGCAGCATATTGTGAAGAAGTTCCTTTCCTTTTGCTAATTAACCAATGGAAACCATTAATCAAATGGAGCACTGCAATACAGGCACGTCTGTTCCACAATGTTGTTTTGTGGTTTGAACACATGAATATGCACCAGCTCCCCTTTTCCCAACCAGCATGAACAAAGAAACATCCAAAAATATGAATATTTAAGAAGACCTGGCAAGAGAACTCTGTACAGCTGTATTTGCCCACAAGGAAATTCTTCCAAGCATGTGAAATATTTTGGCCAAAGATAAGTAGCTTCGAGCTGAAAAGGCTTCTGACAGCCATGGGCTCATTTTTTTTTTTTTTTTTTTAAATAAAGCAGTCCACACAGAGTAGCATGTTGAAATATTGCAACAAAAGCAAATTTACATTTACAATACTTTCTCATCTCATCTTTTCATACCTTACATACATATGAAAACTTCATACCAGTTGCATTCATTCAAAAAGAGTATTTTTTTTTCTCCTTTGCCTCCCAACATCTGATGAGAAGTATGCATTTTTAAGACTCTCCCCCCATCTTGTTGCTCTTTGGCCTGCAATGTTTTTCTCTCTCTTCCATTAAAAACCCAGATCCAGACGATCACCAGGCGAGCTGTCATTTTTCCAGCCTCTGGAATGTCTAAAAACCTCCTCCTGATTTCACACATAAAAAAGAGCAAAAAGCATAAGGAGGGGGAGGCAAAAAACAAAAAAAAAAAGTCCAAACTTTGTTTATGAAAATCTGGCAAACGCTGAAGATAGATTAGAACGATCCAGAATGATATAAAGATGATTTCTTTCGTGTTGCTTTGAAACACTGCTTCTAAAGAAAATACGTACCGGGAGACAGGAAGAGACTTATCGCTTTGACTTTGGCTGATTTTGGCCAGAGGCAGCTCTGTGGGACCCACAACCAAGGTCTGCTGCCACACACGATCCATTTACACATTTTATCAAAGCTCCAACTGCCGTGACATTCTACCTTTACCATATAATCCTCGTACTCACATCATATCAGTGGCTACAGCAAACACAATGGTTTAATTTAATATCAAGTCCGTTAACTGTTTTAATGTCAATAAAAGTTGTTTTGTTGATGGTAAATATCAACCAAACGAGACACTGACGAGGTATTTTCCTCATAAATTCATCAAAATCCCCTCAAGCTCTGTGCACATTGCAGATCTATGCAAGATTTCACCTTTTTTCTTTTTTTTTTTTTTTTTTTTTTTGAAGGCAGAGATAAAAGTGCTTCAAGGCAAGATCGCACACGCAGTATATGAGATAAGGAAAGTGCCCATACAATGCTGCGTGTGCACGAGAAAGCAGAGAATGAGACGCAGTGCAAGTCAGTACAGGATGGCAGTTGTAATGTTGAAACTGTTTCTGAACGAAGAAGAAAAATGACATGGATTGGTTATGATTTAAAGTTGAAGACTTGTTGTAAGGGCTGGGCAATAAATATAAATGGTGAGTTTTAACTCTGATGTGCAAATAACAAACAGCAGGATAAAAATGTTTCCTGTTTGAAAAATTATTGTAAAGTATATTAACATATCATTTACATAGGTAATCTTGCATCAAAAAGAAAATTGAAAAAATTTCCTATGAAAAACAGACATAGCTTTGCTCTAACAAAGCTTGTTAGTCTTTAAAAAAAAACAGCTCACAAATTCGCAAAAAAAGAGAGAAAGCTTTTTGATTCCCAGTTGCAGTTGGATTTACAAGAAAACAGGGGGATTTGCTTGGTTTTGACCAAAAATAACAACATTATTACCAGCATCTGGATTTTGAACAGAACCATGAATAATGCAGCCGTGTCTCAAACTGCTGAAGCTCTTCTGTTTAGTCTGCAAAAACCAGTTCCAGCTACTGACAGCTGAACCAGAACCAGAAGTGATGAAACGTCTTCATTTACCTCTAAACAAAAGACAAACTACTTTTAAGATATTTTTTGCCAGTGCGTGAGTTAATGAAATCTGTCTTCAAGGAGAAAAAAATTCACTTTTTTTTGAGGGGGGGGATAATATGCTGCATATTTTTCCCTCCTTAGATGGTCCAAATATGCCATCATATGAATGTAGGAGGTCAGGGTGAGGTGTTTAGGAGTTTGTATGAGCAGAGTAAGCTCCGCTGCACCCTCTGAGATAAGAATATAGCACTGAAAGAAAAAAAAATAGTGTACCGATGACAAAATTGCCCTACTTCTCCTGTATTGGCATATGTCATAATATGGCATATAGTTCAATATTACTTGCCTGACAATAAAAAGTGACTCAAGATTGCAATTGATTATGTAATTATAGACGATTAAAAAATAACAAGAAATTGTTTACAGGATGTTAAATATAATTAGTAACAAGCCCTAATACATTTATTGTAGATTAAAGTAGTCATTTAGAATGTCCTCCAGTGTTTATACGTAATTGCTGCTCACTTGCATTCACTTTACAGGTTATTTGATGTCTTGGTTTGTTTTCAGCTTCGCTGACAGATTTCATTTACTTCATGTCATCAAACTGCCCACGAATAAGGGCAGTGAAGGGTCTCAACAAGGCCAGAAGGTTTTAGCTCTGCAAGACATACATTTCCCAGAACACTCAAGGAAACGTATGCATATATAATTCTGACATCATGAAACTAGTTAAAATGTTTCTCCCTCACAGCTGGATTATTTCAAGATAATTGGGCCAATACATCAGTTTCGGTGCATTGGCTTTCCGCTTGCGTTGAAATGAACAGCATTTCCAATGAAGTAGAAAGCCAAAACCAAAAACTGGCATATCATTCATCTAAGTGAGCAAATTCCACTTTCAACTTTGCTTATTGGTGTTACATGAGGCCTCCATAAACCTTTGCAGGTAAGCTGAAAAGAAATTTATTGGCCATTTGTCTCTACTACAATATCCAGAATGTCTTTTTTAACTGATCCCATGAATGAATTTCTTGAGTGACTCAAGGTGAACTGGACAAAATTCATGTCTGCTTTGCCCAGATGGCCTCTTGTGTTTGATTTTGAATGTATGAAAGACCATGTGTTCCACAGTATGATGTAGGAGCTGTGTTTCTGCCACAAAATCCCACTCTGGCCAGTGTCACTCCTCTGCCTCAGGGGGTAAATACCTCTGGGAACCAAGCCCCTGATGAGAAAAACTGCCACAACCAAACTCCCCTACAAACCCTTGAATCACATTTCTCAGGCGGCACAAAAAAGACACACACACAAAAAAAACTATGTGGAAAAAAAAATTATAGATTTCAACTTAGTGATCATGTGTAAGTGCTTCAAGCCTCACTTAATTTGCATTTTTGCAACTACAAAACATCAAATGCACTGGTGAGCACATTGACTTTACTCAACTTGCATTTAAACGTGATCCAAAACCCCTTCCACACACACAGTCGGCAGTCACTGCAACATTTATTTCCATCCCACTTGGGTATACGGCTTTAAATTAGACATTTCTAACTTAAGTCCTCTCTGAATCTGAAGATCACTTAGGACCAAAGAGAAAGGGGGGAGGTTTCCACTCACAGAGAGACCATTAAGAGAACATGTCATTTACCAAACAAATGGCATCAAACCAATGCCCATTAAAAAGGAAATTGCACAAAAATTACCCCCAAGTCAATTAGCCTCATTATTTTTTTTTCTTCAGTATTCGGGGGGGGATGGGCGCCATAAGGAAGACAGCAAGATGTAACGGTTCCTTATTTCGGTCAGTGTGTCACAGAAGGTCAGAGAAGGAGGAGATGGTGGGGTGAGGGGTGGAGAGGGAGAGACCATGGGGAGACTGGGGGAGTTAAAACACCTGCTTGATAACTGCATTGACAGAAGCTTGAATGAAGTGCAAAGTGTCGCTAAATAGGCCAGTTTACAAGAAGGAGGCAACTTGCTTTTTTTGCATCTGTGCTGCTGATTGGAAACAGAAAACAGCATGTTGCCCACGCTACAGGCTTCTGTGATTGCAGTGGGAGATTTGGTGAGTCTTTTGTGAAAATCCAGATGGTAGTGATAACATGAGCACCCATTAGATGTGATATAGGTCTATTCAGCTTAAAACAGGTGGTATTAGCCTGTGTTTTATCTTCTCCAGCTGTCTAGTACCAGAATTATTATACTGCACCAACCGGTTCTCTTTCCCAAGGCAATAAGTTTGTTACAGCTGTTTTTCCTCTGAGATATGCACAAAGTCTCCTTTGACATTCTTGCTAGGATGTAGCAGCTGCAGCGATTTTAATGGTGCAAGCAAATACAGTCATGCATATATTCATTTCATTTAATTCAATCATGCGTTTTAATACTAATAATGATTAGCTCAGCAACAATATTTTACTGAATGGAAAATGGATTAGCCACTCTCACACAGTGGTAGCGTTGCAAAGATACACCATTGAGCCATTTTTATTTCTGCTGCGACTCTCCAGCTGTGCATTCACGGGGATCCCACAAAGCCTTGGTCCAGTGTGTGCTTTTTTTAATGTATTCTGCTGTGTGAAAATAGTTATTTTCCTCTACTTTATGGTCCACAGTCAGCTTAATGTCCATATAAAAGTTTCTACCTGATTTTTCCTGTGAGACACACACAGCAGTGCTAGTCTCAGTTTTCCCAGCTCTACTGGAGTTTGGGATACGAAGGAGGGAGCTTTAGTGGGTGAAAACTTCGGCCTGGCTTCAGCTGGTAGGGACTCTTCCTGGTTGGTGAGCAACGCAGGAGTGTTCACTCAGTACCTAATACGGACTTGTCCAGCCAATCTGCCACTCTGAATACAGTGCCTGAAAACCTGGTGGTATCTCTTTTTTTTGTCTCCATCCATAGTTTGGTAACTAGTTTTAGCTGTAACTTGTTTGTCACAAACAATCTGACACTGAATGACACTGTCAGACGGTCTCCCACCATTCACATGATGGACTGATTTGAACCTCTGCAGAGTTTATAACCAGGCTTTGTGCCTCATTTAGACCTTTCTGCATTTATGATTCACACAGCACTCATTTCACCCCTGTTATAGCCCTACTACCACTTCCATTACACGCTGAGCAACCAAAAAGTGTAATGGAGTTTGTGGAAAAGTTCATTGCTATGTCAGTGGGTGGAAGTACTGGGATGAGAATTAACAGCTTCCACTTCTGGCAGAATTATTTTGAATTATTCATAACTTAGAAACACTTTTCCAATGATTTCGTGCAGGCAGGTTTGTAGCGATCTCACCAATCTCTCTCACATTGTTTTCTTGCTTTTATTATCAAGAATCTCTCATTTGATATAATCCATCCTGAAGACCAGATGGACAATTTTTTTCACTATCATCTTGGAAAAGTTGACATTCGAAATATTGCAGGGTTGCTTTTGTCCAAACTTCCAGTTAGTCATGTGTACCTCCCACCATGAGTATTCCTTTTTCATCCAAAAAAGGACCAGAAACGTATGTCTTGACCTTTTTTCAGATGGGAAATTTCATCACAGACACTTTGATTTTGTGCAGTTCCCAGCAGAGAGCCAGCTTTCTTTAGATTGTTAATTTTCACTGACTCACTGGCTCTGATTCTTCAAAATCAAACAGATGACTGCAGATAAAATAAGTCAACATTTTGCAAGATGTGCGACTATACTGACATTTTCAAGTATAACTTGTTTTCACTAGTCATTCAGGTACAAAAAGCATATATTCAAATACCTTTAGACAATAGAAAACTGGAGAACTGTTTTATACGAATTGTAAAAAATAAAGAATTGGGAATTCAGTTGATAAAAGTCAGTCCAGTTGACTGAGAAAGATACATGCAATACACAAAAAGAACATTACTTGGTTCTCATAAGTCCCTTTTTTCTCCCAATTATCAATCATGTACAAATAACAGGCTATAAATACACAAATGCATGTCAGTGTATTCTGTATTTATCAAAAGGAAAAAAATTATTGCACGGATTAATGAATTGCATTTAGGTCAGTTTTGTCACAGAAAGAAGAATATTAAAGGAAAATATAAATAAGGAGAATCTACCATGATGGTTTGATCAATAGTCACAATAAATTAGCTTTTACTTATCTAAAAGATATTTAAGACTGAGATTTTCAAGTATGCAGTTCTCCTAACCCTAAAAGTAATAACAAAAGACAATTTAGACAGCTGTCTTTACTACCACCAATTGAAGCAAGAGAGTAAAAAAGAGTAGTCAGGCTGTCTTACCAGCAGCAGAAAATGAATTACTTCCTTTAAGCTCCATTCAATTAGTGCCACTCATGAACACACTTCACTCAGCTGTCCTGTGGGTCCATTTATCAAGCCAAAGGGGAAATCAGAATACCCTTACCTGATTAACAGTGGTATAATTTAGCAATGTAGGCTTATCAGTGTAGCACTGTTGCTTCACAGCTAGAAGGTTCCTGGTTCAACTCCTGGCTGTGTGGATTACCGGTGTTCTCCCTTTTGCCTATGTGGGTTTTCTCCGGGTTCTCTGGTTTCCTCTCACAGCCTAAAAACATGTATTCTAGGCTACTTCATGATTGGATTTCTCATAGCAGTGAGTGTGTGTGGTTGTTTTGTCTATGTGTAATGTCCAGGTGGATCCTCGGGTTTCTACGTTTCTTCAAAAAATAGCAATGAGTACAAGTTTTAACCTCATCTCTATAGTTTTTCTGTAGTTAACCGAAGAGATACATCTTCCTGGAAAAAGAGTTAGCAATCCTTTTCTCTTTAGTTTTAGATTAGAAGAAAATGTCTTTATATTTCTGATCAATAAAATAACCATATTCCTTAAACTATCCGTTTGTTCCTGCAGGAAACCCCATTGCACAAGGACATGATTGTCTCTGACAGGTAGAGGTTGAATAAAGAAGAAAAAGAAGGACAGGATGTGGTTTCCTACATCTGTTTGCTGTGCTCCCACCATTAACTAATTCCACAAATGATGTGTGCAGCAGTACAGCTGGTCTCATTCTGGACTTGGATCAGATAATACAGTAGGCTGCCTTTGAAGGGATCAAGGAAAAGACTCCTGCTGGTAGACAAACACAGTTCAAAACCTCACTGGCTGGAGGTTAAAAAACATGACTGAGGACTAATGTAAAGAATTGCTATGCTTTCAAGGATCAGTCTGTTTCAGACTGATACAACAATAAGACAGACAGTCTCTTTGTTCATAAAAGTCCAATCGAAATCACACAGTCTAATGTTGTCTGCATGGGAATGAACCAGCAAAGAAAACACAGAAGAAGAGCATCATTTAAGGAAAATATGAAGTAGACTGAAGTAACTGTATTGATTAAAGAAGTATATGACATGCCTTAAATGTGTGTTTTTTTAAGTGATAATGAGAGAAAATGAACTTCTACAACATTCCCACATTGCTATTTTGTCATCCACTTTCTTGATCTTTATCTGACATGGGGTCACAGTAGCAGAGGGCTAAGCAACGTAGTTCAAATAGCAACATTTTCCAGCTCCACCTGGACAATTGTAAGACATTCCAGTCAGATTCAAATAAGATGAGATAATCTCTCCTGCGTGCTCTGAGATTTCCTGCTTGTTCAAGATGCCTGAAAATTACTAGAGGAAGGTGCAAAGAAGGTTTACCAATCACATTTTAAATCACCTCAGCCATTTCTCCTCATGCAAAGGAACAATGGCTGTACGCTGTGATCCTCCTAGACCATCACAGTCCCCATATTTCAAGATCCAACATAGTCACATAGTAAAATGTAAAATAATAACGCTTACACATTGGGCGAGAATGGAAGACAGACAGACAGACAGACAGACAGACAGACTTGAGGGTTCTGCGCAGTATTTTTGCTGTTCCTAGGACTGCGCTC
>JAOWBL010021893.1:41899-73243 GCA_028564865.1 Zenarchopterus dispar
AGACAGACAGACAGACAGACAGACAGACAGACTTGAGGGTTCTGCGCAGTATTTTTGCTGTTCCTAGGACTGCGCTCTTCTGGACCAAGTTCTGTGGTGGTTTTCCTGGGATCTGTTCTCCCAGCTTGGAAGACACAGCTCCAAGTACACCAGCTACTATTGCCACCATTGTTGTCTTCACTTTCTAGGTCTTCTCCACCTCCTCCTTCAACCCTTGGTGCTTCTCCAGTTGCTCACATTCCACCTTCTTCATATTGTGATTGCTTAGGATTGCTACGTCATTCACTACTGCTCTCTTCTGGAGTCAGGCTGGTTAGCCAACACCAGTTTATCGTTCTGGGCCTGGAGGTCCCTCATTTTCCATCACCCGTGGAGGTATGTCCCACCTTGACTTTGAGACTTCCAACCCATACTTAGTGCAGATGTTTCTGCACACTATTCCCACTACCTGGTTGTGACGTTCCATGTGCTTTACCTGCCAGCATCCTGCATCCCACTATTGTGTTCTATATTGTCTCCGGTTGGTGGACAGTGCAGTGGCAGTGTCACGTCTTTGGTACGGGAGAGTCAAATTTGAGCCGCAACCTGATCTTTATAGAAACGCATGCCAGAACGAGAGATATTATAGTAATGCCATGCCAGTTTGGACTTTGCTCGGATTAACAAGGTCTGTGTCAGCTGTTGGTGGAGGAGGGCACATTGAAGTGAATTGGGCTACTAGAACAAGACATACATAGACTACAGAGGAAATACTGTTACCCATAAAACTAGAATAATTTTATTGCCAGAAATAGATAGTCTCATCTAGTTTCATTGCAATAAAAGTTAATAATGTCACTGTATTATTTTTCTGTCCATTTATCTTCAATGTATTGCATCACTAAACCCATCATTTTCTAGATTTCTATGGGAAATTTTCCACATTTGAAAAAAATAATAGGTTTCCGTACTGAACTTGGATGAAAAATGTCCGAGCTGAGGTCTAATGTAAGACCCTGGAAGAACTGTGAGTGAGTCAACAGTCTTCCAAAGATCAATGAGCAAAGGAACAGGAGGAGCTTATGTCAACCAATACCGGCAGGCCGTGGGGAGCAGCATCTGACGCAAACCAGGAAGCCACCTGATGTGAGAGGGGTCAGATAAATGCAACAAAACTGACGGTCACACGGGACAGGTGCTTCCTTAATGATACACATCACACTAGCGCGCACACACACACAGACAACACACACTTATACTTGCATACTATATTAGGCCTGTTGCTCATCTCCTCCCTCAGATGTGTCAGAGGCTTTCCCAGACATCTAGCCCACGCACATGCACACATGCATCCTCAGACAGGAGGGCTGGGGCGGGGAGGACAAGCAGGCCAAGGAGGACGGAGGACAGGGCACGCACGCAGACAAGCCTGACAACAGGCAGGAAACTCTAGAGAGCCGCCGCTGCTATTTTCTCCCCGGTTCCATCTGAGTTTCCATTTTCGTCAGCACAGGTACATTTGTGGAAAAAAAAAATCAAAAGGTAAACAGGAGCACTATGAAGAAGTCAAATAAACCTTGAAGAAAATACTCAAAGGAACTCGAGCATGAAAATAGGAATGCATCATTATTTTACGTGTGAAAGGGATTTGGATGGGTCGTCCTTCCTATGATGTTTTCCTCTTCCAGTCTAGAGGAAACCAAACATCGAACACAGAGTTTTATGCTTCTGCAAGGCCGCAAACTCTTTCCAGTGACATATGAGAAAGTGTAGAAGATCAGAGCACGAGAGGTGTCCATTTGTGCTGCTTACAGGGTGGAACGCAACTATGCGACCGTAACGACGCTCAAGAGGTCACGAGAGGAGACGGTATAGGTTAATGGTGAGAGTGGAATGGGGGGGGGGGACCTTGGTGCACATAAACAAGGCTGCATGCCCCTATTAAACCTACACACATATTAAACTTCTGAACTTAAGACATTGTACTGCTCATTCTGGTCTAAACTGGCCCAGAAGTCTTCCTGCTTCACCGAAGCTTCGTCAAAGCCTGATGAAACCACTGCTGCAATTTAAAAATCATCAGAAATAACCAGTTGCATGTGATAATACAAGCGCATCCTTGTGTTTGAGTGTCATCCTAACAACCTTAATGACGGCTTTCTGCATACAGAAATAGTTCTATGTCATTTAGTATTGGGACAGAGTAATCCCTCGAAGATACAATTAAAGCAACCACTAGTTGTGC
This sequence comes from Zenarchopterus dispar, assembly GCA_028564865.1. NCBI lineage: Eukaryota > Metazoa > Chordata > Actinopteri > Beloniformes > Zenarchopteridae > Zenarchopterus > Zenarchopterus dispar. The sequence goes on from JAOWBL010021893.1 coordinate 44,124, forward strand.
TCTACAGGAACTATTTATGTGAAATGGGGAAAAAATGGGTTTGGTCACAAGTCAAACACCAAAAACATCTGAAGATACTCTGGAAAGGCTTCATTTAAATATACTTTTACATGTTCCCATGAATGCACAAGCTCTACAGTACACATTACATTTAACCAAAGCAGGCTCTTGAATAGACAGAGATACTTTTTTTTCTTACAAGGATGTGAACGACAAGAAAAAAAGAAACTCAAGGCCAAAGGAGCAGCAGCAGTTACTTTTCATGATAAGAATATTTAATTCTCTTTACAACAAAACAAATCAGGCTGAGACGCCGGCAGGTGTGCTGACAGCCGGTTGCTAAAGCTCCCTTAGAGTGATATAATGTCAGCCTGCGGTTTGAGCGAGAGCCAGTTGGGCACAGTGGGATCTTTTTTCCCCTTTGTTTGTTTTCAATAGCCCAAAAACAGTCTGGATTAACCAGTTTTTAAAAAAAAAAAAACTCTTCCTCCCTTCTCTTTTTATTTCATTTCTCTTTCTCGCTCACTCTGCCGCCTGCTTTGCCGAACCTCGTACCCACAAACACTCTGGGATTGTTTTGAGCTGTCTGGCGGAGGAAGGAAAACAGTGTGAGAAAGTGGCTGTTTTTTTGGAGCGGACAGGAATTGGCCTCACGGCGCACGGTTCCTCTTCTCGCAGCGGGAACAATGCCGTGGCGTCACACCCCTGCACTGACCCTCGCTGTTTCACATGGAAAAATGTTCCCAGAATTCCGCTCCCAGGCTTGGAGGTATAAGGCCGACAGTCGGGAGGGAGAGACAGAAAAAGAGAGGGGGATGTCAGGGAAGGTAAGTGTGGACAGGAACTCTATACTTCCAGGAGCATTTGTAGCCATGGCGACAGAAGCTATGACTACTGAAGCTGATTAGCTGGATGGATGAAGTGGATGGAGGCGTGGCCAGTCAAATCATGGAGCTGAGAGTACAGATGGGGACTCGCTCTCCCAGGTGAACTGCACTAAACAACAAATTCAAGTTCTTGCATCGTCACAGTCCCGCCTCCTTCACTCCCTGGCCAATGTCACTTCACTTCCCTGCTTATTATGACATTGTTGCCACTTTCCGCTCTCTGTATAAGAACTTATCTACTGTTATAAGAGAAAATGTGATGCAGGCACGCTAAGCTTTATCTTCTTCAAAAGGGGTCTGAAAGAGCCTCACTGGAGAAGCTTTGTCTGGCTCCTTCCTCACTTTTGTGAACACTGGACATTTTTGTGCTTATAGGTGCTTCAGTTATTTGCTTTTTATTATTTTTTCGTAGAAACTTTCCAGTTCAGCTTTAGTTACTATTAGGGTGTGTAGAAAAAGGGAATAAAATGTGAAAAGGGCCAAAGTTCAGAAAAACATCAGGATCATGGCACTAATGAAGATTACATGCAGAAACACACCAGCCCAACAATAACTTGTCAAGGGATGCCAGTGTTAAACATTAGAAGCCCCTTATTACAATTGTTTTATATAGTGTTAATTAAATTTGGCCCTCTTTAGTTGTCTTACAGGATGAAGTCAAGTCAAATTTATCACATAAAGGTGAGACCAGAACAGTCTTATTTTATGTTACCTTGCTGCTTTATGTTACAATGCTGCTTTAAAGTGAAAGAAAAAAATTGAATGCAAAATTATAAATAATTTCCTTCTCCATTAGTGCAACAAGAAGGCAATAATCTTTAGACTATGTTCATTTTAATAAAATGTATTTGTTATTTTACCAGAAAAAAGAATTTAATGAGCTCTTGAGGTTTAACAGCTCTTAACGTTAAAGAAAAATGAGCAGAAGCAACTGAAGCCCTCTGTAGGGGGAGTCTGTGAAAAAAATTAGCAATACCTTTGATGCACTAGCAAAAAGATGTGACAATTTAGCTGGTTGGAACCAAATATGGTTTTTTACTGACTGGGGGATTTTGACCATGTTTTTCTACAACAACCCAAGAGAAAAGAAAAAAATCGTGAGGGCAAGTTTTGCGAGCAAATAGACAAAACCTGAGAGCAGAGGGGAGAGCATGAAACTGCAGAGAGCTAGTTTTATGTGAGAATTTGAGAGCAGAACAGCAGTTCTGAGGACAAAAATAACATTTCTGCATGCAAGCATAGACTTTTAGAGTTTGAGCACAGAGTTTTGAGAGAGAGCAAAACAGATTAAATTGATTAAAGACAGTAATATACCTCCATAAAGCCACCTATGAATTTGAGATTCTTAGAAATAGTGTTTAAGGGAAAAAAAGAGACAGAATAAGAAGAGTCAAGGGAGGTGAATTACCAGGACAAAGCAAGAGAGAAGGGGAGACAGACACCACATCCCAGAGATGAAACTGAAAGAGTGGTTACCACAGTAACGCAGAACATCTTGCAGTTATTTTTGGCACATGCAGCATATTACTTTATGTTTATGTGTTCATCATGCATGTGAAATTGTTTCATAAAGATTAATATCCTTTGCTATTATTTTCATTACTAAAAAAATCATACGTTAGTTATGAAAAAAGTCATTCTGCATTGAGCGCACCTTGGAAATGAGAAATTCAGGCTTATTTTCTCTTCTGTTTGTGGCTTTGTTGTTATCAGCAAATTCTCATCACAAGTTATATAAGCCACTTGGATGAAACAAAATTAATTAATAATCCTATTCCAGTACTTTTTTTAATTTTGTCAACAAACACCTTCAAATGGCATTTTTTATTTCTTCCCAGCTGAAGAAAAAATATATACTTTTTCTATTCATCTTTTATGTAGCATTGGGAGCAACATAATTTTATTTTTGGTTAAAAAAAAGTGGTTTAAACAACAATTCCATTTAAACAACACTTAATATTAGGTAAACAACAATCACATCCATCCATCCATGCATTAGCTAGAGTATACATCTTTTCTTTTTCCTTTTTAGGGTTTGGGGGACAAAGGGACAACATTTTCTTTAAAACATTGTTATAACACAGTGGTGTGTGATAGTCTGAGTTTGGTTCGCTGTGAGCTCTCAGACTTGGTACACTATGCTCTCTCGTAAGGTAATAACAGCCTTCAAGTGTTATTGAGTGCAAAATTTGTGTTTGCGGGGTAGTTTGGAGTTGTAGGACAGATCTCATATCAGACAAAGACCATTGAAAAAAGGAGTGAAGTGGAGTCATGTGGCTCACTCCACCCTCTAAAATCAGTTGTTATGAAAGAGGTGTAAATTCATAACAGAAATGGAAATAGCTAAACTGTCATTATGACGTGTTTTGACCAAAGCACGCTATGGCCTTTTTTTATTAAGACCTTTAAGAAATTCTTTCATTTTGGGATGGGGGACGAGGGGTGAGGGGTGGGGGTGGGGGATCTGATTTAAAAATAAAATGATCTCATTTGTCTAACAGTGCGTCAGTAACAGAGTAAATGTTTATGATTAGGAATGCTCATGGATATCGTAAGACATGCCGTTAAACCAAATAAAAGACAGCTTTTCTTCTTTTGGTAAAAGAAAAAAGGTTGTTTTGGAAAAAGACACATCATTTGGAATTTCTTTATGAAAAGTCAGTGGTTTGTGATGAAAAGACAAACACTTCTGTTGCTTGAGGACAAGCGCTGGGTGAAACTTGTCCTGCGAAGCAAACACTAACATTCATCTGCAGCAGCTGAGTCTGCCTTTAAACCCAACTTAAACCTAGACTTGTGACTGTGATTCTTGTAGGGTTCAACTCTCTCAGGTGATTTCAAAGCCTTTTAAGAAGAGTAGTGGCTTAAGTGATAAGCTGTTTGAGCATTTATTCCACATCCTTGATATCAAGGCTCAGTTTTCTCTGTGGAATAAAACAACTTGCCAGAGAGCATCCGATGCCATCCCGTCAGCCATTTCTTCTCTTAGAATGTCTGCATTTTGTAAGGTGGTCTTTTTGGTTCACCATCACATATTATTTACTGCTTGGTAGTTGTGTGAAGACTCTGATCTCTTTATCAAAGTTAGCATCAAAACTCCTCTTGTTTGTTTGTTCAGTTGTCCTACATTTGAGTAGATTTGTTTGGGACACTCATTGTCATTCTGCATCTCTCAAACCCACTGGAACTGTTATGATGTTATGGGCCAATTAAATATTTCTTTTGTACCAAGTAGCACCTCTTGTCATGTTGCTTGCATGTCTAATAAGATGGCAAATCAGTTCATGTGACAATCCTGTACCCATTAAAGCCCGGGTCACACAGGCTGCAGAACATGAGCAGAATGATAATGCCTCACCAGCCGGTGTGAATCGCCACCGTTCTGGTCAATGAATGTAGTCGGACAGCACGCACCGTGGAGAGGTTTAGAAGTATCTCAAAAACAACCATTTGCCCTACTCCACTAATAATACACTTTAAGTCTATTTTGGCTGACAGACCACATCAACTTGCACAAAGTAGATCAAACTGATAGATGGTTGGTGATGAGAATGGTACAGAATTTTTAAAATAAAACACCATGAGTGGACTCTGACTCATACATTACATCGTGCTCCGGAGGCTGTGGGTAAACAATTCAGAGGGTTTTAAGAGAGATTTGCATCACATAGGTGGAAAGGTTCAGTTTAGAAGTTGAAACGCTAATTTCATTGATCACCATTTATCCTTTCAATTTGTAAAATCTTAGCATGAAAAGCTCATGGCAAGATATAGTGTTTAAACAAGCAGACAATCATGGTTATTATTATTATCAACTCGTAATCTCACAAATCCTGCAGAGGAGGCAGTGCTTCGAAATGCTCTGCTTTTGCAACACTCATGAAGATGGGGCAACACTGCTGCAAAACCATAATACTGTATGAAGAAAATGTAAGAGAATTATATACTATATGTTAAAGAGAAGATACACTTACTTTATATTTAACAGCAGCACAGACAGAAAGACAGAAAGCCTCCCTGGGGATGTTTTCTGGGCATTTCCCACTGGGAGGAATCCCAGGGGAAGGCCCAGGACACAGTGGAGGGACTATGTTTTTTGGCTGGCCTGGGAACACTTGGGATGCCCCCAGATGAGCTGGACCAAGTGGCTGGGGAGAAGGAAGTCCGGGCTTTTCTGCTTAGCTGACTGCCCCTGCAACCTGATCCTGAATAAGTGGTAGAAAATGGATGGAGCACTGATAGCTAGAGCTAGAATTAACAAATATTTATCTGTAAACCCAACACACAGGAAGGGTAAAACTGTTTTCCTGAGCAAAGACCAGATACAGGCTCTTTTAGATTTGAAGATTTTAGACACATTTTGCCTGGTTTTGCAGTGCTTACCTATGCTTTGATGGCAAATTGGCAGAAACTAGTGGTTGGGAGTTGACACTAGATCTTCATGTCTAAACAACACAAAGACTTGTCAATGACTTTCACAAAAGTGCTGCAAAGCCATCACTAATGGTCAAAAAATATTGAAGGAGCAAAATATCTGTAGCCATCTTGGGTTTTTCCTGTTCAAGAGAATAAGAGAGCAAGACATCGGGTGAAGTCACAGTGTGGATAGGAGTCCAATCTGCTGTGAAATCCTATAGTGTCTGACCCTTTATCCGCAATCAGTCATGTAATGTATACACGAAAATTACTTTCAAATTTCTAATTACAGCTCAAAATCACATCCTGGTTCTATGAAACATCTAATATGTCTGTTAGATTATGCCCTGTGCAACCAGAGTATTTTTTTAATTGATCTGTTTCAGAATACACACCAAAACAACAGTCATACAGTTGGAAGAAATTCTCGCTGAATTTGAAAGGGTATCAAGTATTATGGTTAGAATGACTTTTCCTTTTAGGGATGAGGAGGGTTTTTATTCAAGAGTGTATTTAAAGCTCTCAATGACCCTAACTTCAACCATTCAACGTAACATTCATCTCAGTATAAAACTTTCTGAATTTGTTCTTTCTTTCAGCACAGCTCTGGAGGGATTTATATTTTCGGATATGCCAAGATAGTTTCTCCTAATACAATTTGCCTTTGTCTTCAAAAAAAAAACAAAAAAAAAAGGTTTTAATCTCCAAATGAGGCCGTTAATATTTTATCATTGTGAAGAAAATCTGAAGAAAACAAAACTAGCAACAGATTTTTTTTTTACACTTCAGGGCAAAACCTTCAAGCAACAATTAATTTGTAACAGCCCCAAAACTATGTTTTAGCAGCTTTAATAGCCTTGCCAGTAACAATATATCCCTAGTGCAGCTTGACTCACACAATAACCATTTTATATGTCCTTGTGAACCTAGAGTGTTTGCATAAAAGCCCAGTAAAATAAGTGCTGTTCTTGTACAAAGATCATAAAACATGCCAAGAAAATGTGGCACTGTGTGTTCATTGGTCTCTCAGGGATGGTTTGGCATCCCGACATGCAATATAGATGTTGAAAATATGACTGGAGGAAATTCAGAGGAACTTTTTCAAATTAGGTGTTTTCCACCTCCTCCAGTGTATTAAAGGAAGGTGAAAAGACATTAGTTGAATTAATCTTATATTTGAAAGGGCAGTTTGCACTGAATCAAGAAACATACCTCCGTATTTATTTTTCCATGGTGAAAGTGATCAAAACAAAGGCCACTTAAAATTTGGCGACCTTCGCTTGCAAGCTATGCTTCAGAGACAGACATTGTAACATGCTCCTTTAGGACAATAATACGGGTAATAAGGGTGGCAAAGTTACGCAATGTGTGAGGGTAACTTGATCTTTTGATTTGTTGAACATTGAATCCTTGAATTCATGGATGGCTGGTAGGCTATTGAAAGGCCATTTCAGCTGATCTGGTCAAACATATTTAGATCATTACAGAGTGAAAATGAAACTGACAGCTCCCTACATATGAAGCCAAGAAAATAAAAGACATGTGTTAAAATCTATATATGTAAGATGTGGATGAGATCAGGATGAGGCAAGAAAATTCAAGAGGAATCTGGCTGCAGTCTTAAAAGAAAATCAGGTGTAGAATGAAAGCAGAACATTTGAGGAGGAACAGGATAAGTTGGGGGACTGCCTGTGTCCCAGTCCTCTGTTTGGTTTGAACAGATGTTAGCAACACAGCGCTGGTTGGCACTGAGGTAACAAACAGTCTCCACCCTGACTGACTCAGAATATAAGTTTCATAGCAGTCCTTTCTCTCACTAACTTTGTCTTCTTGTTAATACTAGTTAGAATACACAGTCGCATGAATGTATACTGAAGATTGACAAAAACATTAACTTTTCCCCAACTCAGACATGAACACTTGGTGACTCCAGACTCGCCTGTCACCCTGTAAAGATGCTCATAATGTAGGCAGCTAAGCTATCGAACTACTTTATTACAATAATGTTTGTCATGACTATCATAAACTAACTTCTTGTGAGCTAGATAATACTACACCATTTTATTTACAGTGGTGATTGAATTGCTAGCTCAGTATATAGCATGTTGTTTTAGTGCTACAATAAAATGTAATAATATCTAATGATACCTAATAATGGTTCCTGTCAACAGTGAGACAGTGGAGAATTAGCCATTTATGACGGTCTTAATGCTCATTTCTGATTTTTTACCAAGATCAAATTTTTTGCAGTTTTGAAATGTAGTATTTTAAATAAACAAAGATGCACCAAAAAAAGGGGGAAAAAAATGTAAGCAAAGATGCAGCAGCGGCGGCCATCTTTAGCATCTACAGTGTATCTGACTTGGTTAAGTTTGGAGGGTCGAGATGATGGATAACTCCAAAAAATGATGATTGCTTAGTTTAGAGATAAGGAGAGAATAAGAGATACAGTATGTTGGCATTTCCCAGTTATTAAAAAGAAAGCACTTTGCAGCCTTTGTGATGTGCGCTGGAAGAGATTCAGACAGTCACAACAGTAAGTATCTATTGGAATAAAATTTTACTGTTGACTATACATGGTTTGAAAGCTAATATGGCAAACCACCTGTGTCAAATCTTCATAATCCAACCTATATGTGTGTCTATGGCTTCATGCTAATAATTCTTGGGCATTTCTTTTATTTGAAGTTTAGTAAGACTCCAGTAAAACATGTTAGATTAAAGTTGAGAGCTACTTCTCAACACCGGTTGGAAAGATAGGACAGGATCAGAGTTGGTTCTCTCAAGTTAAATTTACACATTTAAAATTATTCCGGTTTAAGAGATAATTGCTTTCCACTAACTGTACAACTAAAGGTTATAAGCTTTTGAAAACACAAAATTCTGAAAGCAGGCTACTTAGAATATTTTGGCAGATAAATAATCAGATAATGCAATAATGCTTACAACAATAACCTGCAGGAACAGAGCGTGTACTATTTTGTATTTGTTTTATTATATCTTAATAATAATAATCACATACATTAGCCATTTTAAAGCACTTTCGATTATCTTTGTTAGTTTATTATGTGGGCCCTGATTCTGTCCCAGGATGTTTTTCTGTTCAGATTGTGTAGAAATGTCGACACAAGTGTCCCAGATGACGTTCGAAAGTGTCCTGAGTGATGGGATCTGAATTTGTCTTGGAATGCTTTCAGACCTTGGATTAGCTGTAGTCTTTTGTGATCGGATCTCCAAGGACACATTTTAATGCAAGAACTAAGCAGAGCCCGGGTGTTTTCTGATCTATAATGACATCCATCCATTTTCTAAACCCGTTGTTCCATTTCTGGGTCACGGGGGTCTGCTGGAGCCTATCCCAGCCCGTCTCAGGCGAGAGGCTCTATAATGACAGAGGCTGAGAAATGTTTGCGTCCATTGTTATACTGTATATGAGGACATTGGGTGCACTTGTACAAACATGATGCAGAGCATCTCGACACCTCACAAGCTTTTCATCTTCCCTTCAGTCTGTAGTATAGCAAAAACACTACAGATGACCTTTTTGTCAGGTCAAAGGGTCAGCGATGGCTTAACACTCCATGTAAATATAGCTTACCTTGGACCCCCAATCATAAACAACCTTGTGATGTCAGTGATGATCCCTGGGCCAGGATGAGGGCAATAAACAGGAAGTGTCTCAGCAGCAAGCTGCATCCCATAATAATCATGCCAAAGACACAAACAATCCAAAAACACTGGAAGATACAACGTGACAGATAACACAGACAAGCGATCCCACAAACTTACAACAACTCTGCAAGCAACACACGAGAGAAACATAAACAACCCGTGTTCACGCAGAGAGCCTCGCAGTTAGGACAGAGAACATCAAATACACCAAATTACAAAATCAAAGGCTTGTAAATCAAAACAATCCACAAAACAGAGAAACGGACATAGAAACAGTTAGAGCTGCATGCAGAAATGGATACAAACACGCATAAACAGAGGATAGTATGACATCTAACCTCACATGTTTTGTGTTAGCCTTGAAAGAGTGACGCTTCGATTTATCTTACTTATCAATTATATTCCGCTAGAAAGCAACGCACTTCCATTTGACTTCAGGCTAATAGCAGCTTTGTCTCAAAAGTAGTTGTTTTTTTTTCATGATCTTTGTTCAGATTACACGATTCCACCCTGAACCCATCACTTGGTCATAACACAGATGGAAGCTCAAACACACAGCGATAGAGAGATACTATTAAGATATACTGATCCTTTTCTGTGCTGTTGATGACAGCAACATGAGAGAAAACATCTGACCGCAATGTCTTTCAGAACTTAGATCATGCAACCATGATACAATGGGTTCGGATCAGATTACATTGCAGCCTTCTCTGGCTGTCTGCTACCAAAATCAACAATTTTGCGCCCAGTATAAATATTAGAATACCACAGCTTTAATCTAAAAAGCATAATTACTACTAATGGCTATCACATTTTAATGTACTACAAACACACAGATATTAGAGATATACTGATAAGATATTGTTTTGTGTTGCTGATGGCAGCAGCTTGTGGCAAAATATCTTCCCACAATGTCTTTCAGAGCTTGAATGGTGCAAAATATGTTGTTCTTAGGATATATGACCATCTAAGACTGTGCAATTAAAATCAACAATTGCTGTATTGTTAAGTGTCAGTAAGCATAAATCTTTAAGTAACACAGCTTTAAACTAAAAAGCGTGATTACTACTACTTGATTTCTGGTTATGATACTTCTCCCTGGTGCAGATGTTTGTCTGGAGCGCTTCACTGTGGCCGACAGACTCTCCAGGTCCGTCCAGCTGTTAATCCAGTTCCCTCCCATCTCCGACTACCGACCTCAGTCACACAGGGAAGGAGGACTTGAAAGGCAACCTCTCTGACTGTACTTCACACCTATTCCTCTACCGTCTGACACACAAGGACGCTTGCACACACACTTGTCTGCCTCTGCGTTTTTCACACACAAGTACACAGCTGCCTGGACGCTGAAGATAAGGAACGGGAGCAGTGAGAAGGGGGAGCGAGAGCTCAGAAGAAGTATGTGTCTAGATGTTTGTGTCTGTGCTTTTTGCTATTTTTTTTCTTTTTTCAAAGGGAGGGGGAGGGAAGTACACTACAAGACATCATGAGAATGCCGAGTCTCTCAAACAGTGGTTACATCCACCACCGTACCAGTACATGTACGCAGCTTAGGTGGAAAATAAATGATCCTGACATCTCCATATGTTGACAACAGCACAATAGCTAATAACTACGGGGAAGATATGACATCCCAATGATCTAAACAGACATAAAATAACAATATGTTTATGGCTTCTGATGCTCTAACTATTGGCAGTGATTGGGAAAACGACCACAGGAGCTAAACATTTTCAGAGGGCCTAAAGATGTTATTAGCAGCAGGAGCCCACTGTTGGAGCTGCCTCTCCATTTCCCTAACGACGCCGCCGTAGGAAAAGAAGCAAGGTCTTCTCAGCATTGATTTTCCTCCTGGGTCTGTGTGTGTGTGCATGCACGTTTAAGTGTGTGAGTGTGTATATCTGTGTGTGAAGGAGGTCGCAGCAGTTGCCTTCCTAATGGGATGTGTTGTATACAGGGGGGCCTGGGAAACAACAGTGTAACCAAAGGGAAGAGCAGAAGGAAAACAAGGACCCCTCCCTGTCCGAGTATGGGACAAACACGGTCAACACACACACTTTAACACACATGCGCCGTCGCTCTCTTCTTTCAGACTGATGTAGAGGAGAGCCCAGTTCCTTTTGGACACCTCTCTCTTGCTGTGTTTCTCATATTTGAAGGATGTGTTTTGATGTTTGAGCGGACGCCGCGGTGAAGCTCAGCCTCTCGCATCCTCAGCTTCAACTTCCAGATTAGGATGAAGATGAGAGTCACATCTATCTCCAGGCACACATGCTTTTTTTTTTTTTTTTTACCTTGTGTGCTGGCCAGACTGCCCTGTGGTCTTGTGAACTGCCAACCAATGAAAAGAGTCAGATCGGAGCTGGCATGCTGCCCTACTGGAGCAGGTGCAGCTCTAAAAGCAGATAAGGAGAATGTGCAGACAGATCTGACGATTAATTTACAAAACACTGATTGAAACGGTTGATTGAAGATTTGATTTTCTGTTTTGTTTTGTTCTGAGGGGACACTGTGGTATTACTCAAAACCAGAGTGGGTGTGGGTGGCCCTGTTTGTGTGGGTCAGAGGTGTGTGCGCTATTTGGCTTTTGTGCCAGGGCTCCTGTGCGACATCGTGGAAAATCCTCCTCAGCAGTTTCCTGTGGTCTCCATTATCAGGCCTCGTTGATAAACCAGCTTTTCCCCCCTCTTTCCTGGCTCTCTTCCTCCTCATCCACCCCACTTCCCCTCCCACACTCTTCTCAATCACATGAATCACCAATGCCACGGAGAGGGCGAGGGGCTAGAGGCAACTTGTACACTCCACTCCTAACACAAATAAAGTTTAATTATTCAAAACACCGGTACTTTTCGCTCTGTGGTGATATCACTTCTTGTCTTTGAATCCAAGTAAAGCAACACTGGTTAGTCATATGCATCAATGCATCTTAAGGGACATTTTGCTACTTCTGTCATTCTGCCGCACAGTGTGTATTATTGAAGACAAATGTTGAGTCACTTCAACATGAGGTCATTCCTCCCCTTCCCTGCTAGATGTGAAACACAGATATCAGTCAGGATGGAGCTTGTTCTGTTCATATGTCCTTGGCAAGCCCTTGTAGATTGTGTTTTGCAGCCGAATTTTGCAGAATGGTGCATGAGTGATGACACTGTTCATCATGATCATCTTTACTGTTCAAGTCAAATCTTTTGATTTCTTTAATTCACTGTCATCTCCCTTGAGTCACTATATTAAGAGAAATTGATGTAGAGGTTTGATTATTAAACAGAATTGTGTAATCCCAGCTCCTACTAGCCGAAACTCATAAATCTGTCACAGATTATGACAGGTTTATGACACTGTGGCATTTGCATGATGAGAGCTGTAGCGCTCTCACCTCCTTTTCATGCTAATGAATTTTGAATAGTGTATCGTTTCTTGAGATGTTTTGGGGGTTTTGTGGCAATGGATTGACAATAATCGCGTTGAGCAGTACTGATTTTGGCAAGCATTACCAAACCAGGTCAAAGTTTGACGTATCTTAAAGCACAAAGCCTTTGGGTTTAAATGCTTTTCACCAGAGGCCACACGACTCTTGGCAACCCATGTTGTTACTAGGACAACGTCAACAAACAAAGGCTTATGTGATGATGATGGAGGCTGAAAGATGGCTGTTGATCAATGAACACAGGACAAGTTTGAGAGTAATGACAAGAGGGTTTCAAATGTTTCAGATGAGAATGGGAATATTGAAGTGAAATTATTACTTTTCTCTTGAAGGAGTGTGAGAGATCTGTCATGAAGGGTGGGGGATCAAACATGACCAATGTTGCTATCCGTAAATTTGCCTCAGATCCTTCAATCGGTTCTGTGCTCACGTGGAGCATTGATCTGTGGCAGAGATCATTGTGCCTCCCAGGGAAGGTAGGGTTGTTGTTCACTACAGGACGTGACACAGAGCATGTGTGGGGGGCCTGATAGAGAGTCAGAGGCCGATGAGAAAAGGAAAGAAAATAAAGAGAGAAAGGAAAAGGAAGCACTTAGGTGTGCTTGATATCCTATCAGCACCCAATACCCATCTCAAGCATGGAAAAACACCATACGCATCATGAATGGTGTTCACAGATTCACTTAGCTTTAGTGGACTGAGCACATTTTAGACCCTGGATGGGAGCAGAGATCAAATGTGGATGGATGAAAGCTTGGAAACAATACCGAGTTCCCTGCATGTCCGAGAGCCAAATTTACAGCGGCAATATGAGGTCCTTTTTGTTCTTGAAAATGCTCCTCAGATGTTTGACGCAGGACTGAGAGTAGAGGGGGTGGAGGGAGACAAAACAAACAGCAATTAAGGTAGTTTGTGAATCTGTTTGAAAGGCCTTGTGATCCATCCTTTAGGAAACATCTGCCATATTGATGTATGAGTCCAGGAAAAGACAAATTCTTTCTATCCCTGTAAAACAAACTGCAGCAGTGATGAGCTGCCTATTTACCCATTTTTATCCTGACAGAGTAACTCTGGCATTCCAGCAGACTAATAAAACTCACACCAGGACATTAATACTAGTCTGTTTTTGTTTGTTTGTTTTTTTGCTACTCTCCAAAATGTATCCCTCATAAACATTTATAGTCTAAACACAGATAACACCACCCCTATCACTTTGCCTTCAGCTGGAAATTCCAGACAACTGCTCGACAGGAGAAGAGGATAAGAATATATGTTTTGGAGAAGAGGGCTTTTGCCAACCCGAGGAAGAAACATTTTTCATAATCCCCAGAAAATGCAACAGAGTTTATCTCCCTTCGAGATACCGCTGGAATGAAAGGGTTCACGTATCTCAGCTGTCATCCTAAATATCTCTGAAAGTCCCTGAGAGGAAGCAGATGAAGTGCACAATATAGGATTGAATGTGTTAGATACTTGGGAAAGATAAAAATCATGCTCTTACAAATTTACCATGCACTTCCCTGGACATGAGTGGAAACGATAGTGAAAGAAAAACTGGGGAAACACTAGCTGCCATTTACCTCACTTGCCTTCAGGGAAATCATCTTCCTTGGAAACAAAGAAATTACATATCTGATCAGTTTCAAAGCTCAAACATTCTTCCATAGCCTGAGAGTAAGGGACTAAATGGGAGTTTCCCCAACACTGAGGACAGCCTAAAATGGTACTTTATGCACCTTGTTGTTAGTGTGTGCAATCACATGCCTCCCAGCGTGTTTGCACTTCACATTTAATGACAAAACACTTTGTCTTTAAGCTCAGAACTACAAACTGAGGAAAAATCCAATATGGCAGTGGCTGAAGTGGCTTGTTGTGCAATAAACAGAGGAGCAGGCTGCAGTGCGCCTTTGTTTTTATATCAACACCGAGCTGTTCATCCAGAGGACACGCACATACACACACCTCTTGTCTTTTACTTTTGACCTTTGCCAGCTGCTGTAAATATATGTAATACAAAACCAATGAGGACATGGGTTTAAAGTCACTCACTATTAGTAAAACACTCTGTATTGTAAAAAAGAACAAAGGAAGGTTAACAAGATTTCATCAAAAGATTTCCAGGGTAACACGTACTAACGCTCTTTCCAAAAGTAACAAATTTAAAACAACATAACTTGAGAAGCTTAAAATAATGATTCTAACTTTCCAGATGGAGCTGTCAATGATTTAAGATAGTACCTAAGTCTTGCTGTTGATTTTTCCCCCTTTTTATTTTGTTATCGATTCCAACTTTAGTGTGTTATGTTCAGTGTTGACGTTGAACTGTAGGTGCTGGGAAGAAGAGAACTATATTACTTTTCTTCAGATATGGTATGTTTCAGATACCATCAACATGTCAAGCAAAAATGTGTTGAAGGGCTGTGACCGGTCCAGGAATTCATCTTGTTATTTTGTTTTTCTAAATTACAGTGCTGGTGGTGCAGCCTCACAACCCACTAACATCGGGCGCCTTCACAAGATACAGTAATTATGGATGAAGCTGTATTCCATGTTGTGGTGGCCGATCTTCAAGAAGATGAAGTGTCTGGCGCCCCTAACCAACAGAAGGTCGTTTGTGAAGACAGCCTGGTTCGTAAAAGTGCCAGCATCAATTAGTAGAGCAACCTGCAGACCCTTGCCTGATCTGTCCAGTTTTCTGTGCAAGAATGCATCTTTTATGAGAAACTAAGTGCTTTTAGTGACTAGATTTCCACCTTTCTGGGTAATGTGACCAGTATAATATGATTGTAACTTATAAGTTATGGAAAACATATGGCTCATGTAGTAATGTGTCCTAAATCTGCATCTGAAGTTGCAATCTGCTCTTCAGCACCATATCAGCCACCAACACATATGAGCAACTGGATGTTGTCAGGATAACAAGCTGGCTGAAACAAGGTAAGTGTAATATGGTTTCTGGGATGTCTCTGTTGCTTTGAATGGACAGTCACCCTTCTCACAATAAGATGTGGTTGCCGGTTTGACAGCTCGCCAGGATATTACAGCCACCGTCAGTTAAAAGATGGTCTTCAGCTTTCTGTAGTTCTACTTTATATTCATTTATAAAACTACTGTGAGTATGAACAAACATGGGATGAATGTTAAAGTAATAAATCTTGCCTAATTATCTTTATAAGCTGAAATTAAATTCTCTCTTCCAGGAACAGATGATGCTACAGTAAATCAGAAGTGACTACGGTATTTGAGTAAAATACCTGCAGCTACATGCCAGAACTGCAGAATGCTGTTGTTTCCAGGAAGCTGAAGTCTGAAAAAACACTTCCCAGACAAAAAAGCATGAGGATCCTGATGATCTAACATGAAGCCTGATGATCTAACAAAGGTGGGTTTGAATGCTCGAACTTGTGATCAGTCAAATTTCATGGAGAGGGTGGTCCCCAAACTCAACAACAGTTGTGTATAAATTTGTTAAGAAGTGATGAGCCAAACATTGTTTTTTATTGTTCATATGTAAATGTCTATACATGCAGACTAATAAAGAATAAACAAATAGCATCTACTGCTAATAATTGTAATATATCAAAAGTTTGTAGAAAAACTAAAACTACCCAAAAACTTACTAAAATTGGATTATAATATTCTTTAGAAAAGCCGGCTTACCCTAAAACAAGTGTTTTAACCACCTTGGGTTAGATAACATATAA
Source organism: Zenarchopterus dispar (assembly GCA_028564865.1). Classification (NCBI taxonomy): domain Eukaryota; kingdom Metazoa; phylum Chordata; class Actinopteri; order Beloniformes; family Zenarchopteridae; genus Zenarchopterus; species Zenarchopterus dispar. The sequence continues at coordinate 60,230 of JAOWBL010021893.1, forward strand.
AGACAAGGCCTCAGTACGACAACTGCATCCTGAACCAGTAAACTGTCGGTATGCCTTATCAGTGATGTCACGTCTTCTGGTCACCACCATCAACATCAGGCTGGGAGTCTTGTCTTGACTATGAAATTATTCAAAACAGTTATGCTATGGCAGCCTTTAGGTAACCTTGAGGTAACAAAGGTAGGTCACTCAGTTAATCCATAATATGATGAAAACATATGTTTCACATCATTGCTAAAACAAATACTCTGACCTCATCACTCCTAAAAAATAAGAAATACACAATAATTAACAACAATTTAACAACCCTGCCCCAATCCTTAGGCCCAGAGCAATATTACGCTGTGGGGGTGGTGGGATATTTAAGCAGCAGCAAGCCTGAAAGTTGTGGTTTAATAGATGATGCAGAGGTGGACACCACTTACTTCTTAAACAGAAGTCACCAGATACACCTGGAATTAACTGCATGTCTACCTGAGCTACTGAGAAGACATAGTGTAAGTTCTTTCACCACCTCACTCTGGGGGGCACCACAGTGAATCACCAGCTCCTGCCTTATCCCGTCTTCAACATCTTCTTTTGTCACACAAAGCAACACGCATCCTTTCACCACATCCAGAAATCTTTTCTATGGTTTCCGCCTTTTTCACTTTGTCCAAACTATCTCAGTCTAGGCTCACTTACTTTACGTACAATACGTCTAACTCTGTATTCTCACCCTTGTGCTCGTTTTTAATCCTATGTCTTTGTCATGCCAAAAGAAAATCTTAACATCCTCAACTCTGTCATCTCCAGCTCTGCTTCCTGTCTCTTGGTCAGTGCTGATTTCTCTAATCGTTAGAAGGGCTGGCTGAGGCATGTGAACTGTCCCAAGCAGTATTTTAATATGGAATAAAAATAATATTGTAGATGCTGTTGTTGCTGTTGTTAATACTGTTAATAAAGTAGGAACTGCTATGTACCTGGCAACACTATAAACCTGCAAGTATCCTGTTTAGTGGTTTCAGTATTGCATGCTTGGTTATTTAGTGTGATGTTACAGAAACTGAAAATAAATTGAATTCTAGTCACAAAGAAAAAATTGATGTTGAGATGGTTGTGGGATTGCAAAAATAAATTAGAAATTTAACATGAATTGAGATGCCTACATACTGGCTGACATAACACATGTTGGTTGTGGATAACTGTAAATCATCTGCCTTTTAACCATGTTTATGGTCACACAGGCCTTCAGTATTGCTGATTTATCCATTCACATCATCTGAGTTATTTTTCTGTATATATTAAATGCATCAAGTAACATTACACAATGCTGCATAAGATGATGATTAACTGTTTGGGTGCTTTTTTTTTTTTTGTAAACGTAGTTGTCCTGATGTCTTCATCAGGACAGATGTATGACTGCCATTAATCCTTACAAACAGCTCATTAGAGGAAAGGAATGAGCTTACTTCCTCTCAGGCAAAGGTATTACTGCATTTTCATGAATACTTTAAAGCAGTTTAATTTACATTTCTTATGAAGTTGCTTTTGTAATGCAATGAAAGAGAAGTTTTGTGGAAACAGTGGAAAAAATTAATCACTGCAAAAGCTCACTTTTGTGGAAAAAAAGGACACGGGAAAAATAATTTCAATTACAAGTTTGGAAGGGCTGGGAATGAATAAACTTTTATCCACTTCTCCTTTATTCTGTCACATTACTGGTTTATTTCCCTGAAACTCAAACAAATTCTGCTGTACTTTGTCCTGTGTTATGTACAGAGTGAGTCATGTGTTACTTTGTTTGGGTAGTAAAAAGCAGAAATACATCATCCTTAGATGTTGTAGCAGGACAGACACAAAAGGCCTGAGTTGATAGTGAAATACTTTTAAAAAAAAAAACTAACTTGAAAATTGTACTTCAAATGTGTTCCTGTGGAGCATTTCACTTCTATCAAGTGTTTACTGGAACATCTGGCTATCCTGTTTCAGGATCATGCTGCACTATCTGGATGAAGTATTAAATTCAAATATGTAAACATTTCCAAATGGAAGAAAATCACAAAATGACTCATTAAGACTTTCTGGGAGTCAAACACAAGTACTCGTCTTTCTTTCTAAGCTTTCCAAAACAGAGCTCATAGTAAAAAGGGAATACACGAGGAAGTCAAAAGACTGCATACTAGTTTCTGTTTCCCAGCTGTGTAGCATATTTCTTTACAGAACAATGCTGAATCCATATGTCTGACTCCATGACAACCAGAGACAACAAACTCAGCATGCTGTTTATACGATGATATGGCTTGACAAATAATTCAATGAAATAAATAACCCACCATGGATACTGCAAACACTTAATTTTGATCATATATAACACAAAGTGGAGATCAAGCCTTTTATTTGCTATTCATTTATCTCTTCTATCATTGGTTTTGTTTAGTTAAAAGTGAGTGAATTTCAGGGAAAGACGCAGAGTAATTTGGCCTGCAGCGGGACTTCAAAATCCAGACTCAGACAACATCGGCCAAAGCAAAGATCCATCTGTCCGTTCCTTGCTGAGAGGAGCGTGTAGGGCATAGAGTGCATACACACACATACACACACTTACAGTCACACCTCCCATCTCCAGCTGGATCGGAGAAAGCAGCACTTGGGGAACAGTTGACACGCTGATCTCTTTAATGGTTACATCCTCCACACCCATAGCACTCAGACACACACACACATGCTCTCATTAGTTTAAACTGGATGACAGAAAAAATACATATTACAACATTTGCACCAAGCTCTCACACACACGTATATAGGCATTGCAACCACCCCCACCTCTATGCAATCAGAGGGTCAGAATAGGAAGGAGGGAGAGGAAGCAGCTCTGCATTCACAGGCTGGGAACAAGGAGAAGGAAAAACAGCCGGAACCTGGAATTTACGGAGGAAAAAACAGCAGCCCTCCAAAAATACCCCACGACCATCTTCGCAGATAAACAGAAATATCATTACTCTCATCCTCCTGCTCAGGAGTTTTCCTCACATACTTCCTTTATCTCATCCTCTGCTCCTCGTCTCCACTTTTGGACACTCAGCCTCAATGAAGGACACATTTACTGTTGCAGAAGGGCTTGTGTTATTTACAGTTTTCTTTACTTGGTGCTCACTGGAGCTGCTGAATCCCACTATGAGCCAACTCCACCCAGCAGTTTTCTCTGTTAAGGGACTAATAACAGCTATAAATGAAGTTGTGCAGTCGGGATTTGCTTTACATCATCACAGAAGTGTGACTGAGGTGGAAGAGTCATCTTCTCTGAAGCTCATTCAAAAAAATGTATACATACAAGAAATATATACTAGCTGAAGTCACTGGGCTTCTAAATATATGTTGATATGTATCTGCCACTAAAATCTGTGTCCTTCCGATATCAGTGAAGCAAGTTGTCAATCAGTTGGACAGCAGTGTGACAGAGCCCTTCCTGTGGCTGAGAGGTGGGGTTCACTGACCCTTAGGTCATTTCCTCTGACCTCCTCTTCCTTATTGATTCAATTTCCAACCCATTGGTCTTCTATTAGGATGTTCTAATGGGCTGGTACCTAGTTTCCAGCATATTTTTTTCTCCATATAGGGACTAATTTGACTACTTTGGACAACTATCTTTGTCTCACCAAACTTTGCCATCCCATCAACATGTGATATCAGCTAATTGGACACTTCCCTCTTTATATTTCTGCTCCTAAAAATCCCCATAACCTTTAAGTGAATGATTAACCTTTTAGTCATGTTGTGCCGTCAGCTGCTAAATTTAATAAGCATGAGGAAGATGTGGGATGGCAAAGGGGGAAACAAAGGAAAAAGGGTGGTGAATGAGTCATTTCCAGTTTACCTGAGCTTCATGACAACATACAGGAACATTGTAAGCCACTGTGACATCCACATCAGTCAGTAAATATCAAATTGTGATATCCTGTTGTCACATGCAATTATTGTCAAGTATTCTTTCAATATATTAAATTGAAAGACACCATGCATTATGTCAGAATCTTTTTTAAAAATGACAGTATGCCCATAATTAACCGCAGCTCTTCATGCATGTATACTTGTTTAGTCAGATAGCTGTAGACTTAAATTTAATCATTAGTCCACCTAACGTGTCTTTAGTAGCAGACACACCCACGAGGAGCACTATGTGACCATTATTTTGCCTTCAGGTGCTGGTTATGCTCGGCTCCAGGCTGGCTGTCCCACAGGCAGCGTGCACTGTCCCGTGTACATGTGACTACTGATTAAACTGTACTTTATAGTCCTGCTATTTTTAGATTGATATACTGTAACAATTGTTCCTTATTATTTTGCTGACTAAACTATCTTTTTTTTTTGAGGATCATTTTCTTCTTCCTTTTTCTCTTCAAAACATGTAGAGTTTCCTTTGTGTCTCTAATTTCAAGCTTCATAGTTTCTGTTATGAAAATATACTGCGTGACAGAAGCAACGATGTGACAACAGGGTAGTTTGATGTCACACCTAACTACTTACATTAAATACTTCAGTTGTATAAGGACTGAGTGTTGGTCTCCTCTTTTTCTGATGCCTGGTATTGGTGGGATTCCTGTACAAATGAAGTACAATTATATGATTTTTGGAGGTGGGGATGGAGATATTATCATCCGTCAGTGCTTTTATTTTATATATATTATATATATATATATATATATATATATATATATATATATATATATATATATATATATATATATAAACTATTCTTGCACAACATAATAATATGGCTGTTCTTGTGGTCTGTGCTATAATTTTTCTCCGATGTGTGGTTATACTGTTTACAAAAAAAAAAGTTGTCAAAAGTTACCATAAAGAAGAATTTTTGCAAGTCAGAGTGTTACTGAAATTCGGCAGAGTGGAGGAAGCTGAAAATTAAAGAGAAAATGTTTTTCTTTAACTCACTGAGGAGCCTTGAGTTCTCGTTCGACAGAGCTCACGTTTTATCAAAGCAGAGGGAAATCTATCTTTTCTCTCACAGTGTAATTCTACAAATCAAAAGACTTGTAGTTTATTGTTTTCCTTTTTTTTTTTTTTGGTAAACGCTACTAAAATGAGAGACAGTTGCTCAGCTGTCTAATAGAAACCATATAAACCACCAAGAAATCCAAAATTTACTCTGTAACTCGCCCATATGTTGGCGATTTTTACTCCCCGAACACGTCGCATCGATGTGTGCGAAAATGCTTTTTTTCATTTGGAGATACAGTTTCTCTTTAGATAGCTGCAGTTTCAGATTATGTTTAAGTATATTTTCAGCAAAAGTGAGATAGTATGTCACACTTTACTGCACAGAAACTCCCAAGTGCCACTCAGAGCTCATCGCCATGGAAACTTCTGCCAGCCTATCAGAAATCACAGCTGATCAGCAACTTCTCTTCATACGGGTTCATATAGGTTATTTCCACAGACTTTTTGGGATTCATTTCAGACTTTTGAACAGTTATCAGGAGACTGGTGATTGGCAGAAGCAGCGATATCTAAGGATTGCTTAGTCTGCATTCAAGTAATTTATCATTGTCTGGCATTTACCAGGTTCCTGTAATCAAGATAAATGTCCTACACAAATGTATTTTAAGACTTAAGCATTCTTACAAGTACACTGACACTGATAGCAGTCCATGAAAATTTGATCACCAAAACTTGTCAAATTGTACATTTGCTTGACAAAATTACAGACACTAATGTTTCCAAGAATAAACACTAATTGGTATTTGTTTGCTCTTTCTTCTCTTCCTCTTACGTTGCTGGCACTCAGCCTGAAGTGGCGAAGTCCTTTCTCTGGTAATTGCATGGGGTGTTTCATAAAATACCTAAATCTTATGTTTGCTTAGATATGCTGAACTTGCAAACAAATAGAGCCGTGGACTAATTCTGTTTGGAAGTCAGAGCCAAAATAATCTGTGACTTCAAGTAAACTATGACCGGTTGCTGATGCAGCAGTTCCTTCGACACACGCTGAGGCTCTCCTGCTTTCACTAAGTGGTGTCTTCATCTGCAGAAGTTTCTGTTTATTAGTTCAAGTGTTTGACATTTTCCCAACGCAACGTCTTAGTCAAACAAGCCTCCTTTGAGCATGCTGCTTTAATCATAAACTTCTCTTTCAAGGTAAATACAACTGTCAGTCTGTCAGACAGGCATTTTTTTTTAAATCTACATTTGAGTTCACTGTCTATGGCATTTCAGATGTGTATATGCACATGTATGTGGTTATAATTGTATATGTGTGTGTGTGAGTGTGTTAGCCCCAATGAGAGCGTTATTACATAGAGCCAATAGGAGCGAAGGACCACACTCTAGCACATCCTGTTTGACTTGACCTCAGAGGATATTCTCCTTTCCCAAGCAAACAAACCACGGCTTTTTGGATCGTACCAACGTCGGATGGGAAGGGAGGGGACGGCAGCCAGGAGATGTCTCTGGTGGGGAATCAGTGAGCAGAGCAGAGTTTTTGCGGCACAAAAAGGCGAAGAGTAACTGCTTTGCCAAAAGAGTAGCAGAGATTTAACGTCTGAAAAAAACCACATTCAGCATGGTAGTAAAGTACAAGAAATCACTTGAAACTGACACTTTCCATGAGCAGCTACTCCTATACTGCTTCAATAATGTAAATCAGGGGTAATTTTTGATGTTTGGGAACAATGCTGGAACAAAAGCCCTGACTGTCGCACTTACTTGTATGTGTACAGCCCTCTTCAGGAAACAAATGATTCATAAATCACATGCAACTAGACAACACTAAACATATCAATTTACTGACTAATCTGTTGATCATTTTAGCATGAAAGATAAATAACTGTCTGACAAATGCAAGAAAAATGTAATACACCCAAGAGAAAGGAGATGTATTCCTAAGGCTCATGAATAGAAAAAAAGAACCTCATAGAACTGTCTTACTGAAATAAATAAAAAGACATTGTCTGAGTGGAGGTGTGTGTTCCTCTAAAACCTGCTCTGATAGTTAAGAAGTAGTGGTGCCTTCACAGATGTGCAAGTCACCTATGCCATGTGCACAACTGCTCGTCATGTATGCAGGGACTCCTGCTTTTGCAGCGTGTGCTGATAACGAGCCAGATGGTGCCTCTTGTTTTCAGCTTGGAGGACGTACCATCTTTGATTTAATTAAAAATCATAGATCATTGTCGTTAAGAAAATCACTTAGATATTTAAATGTTGTGGTGGGGTTTTTTTCTAGTTACAAGGCTTTTTTTAAAACTTGGTTTCAATTTATCTTCAGCAAAAGAAGAAGGCATTATGTCAGCATGATTATGCTGTATATGCTGTATTCTTTTCTTTTCAAGAAAGAGTCTTAGCTTGTAAATGTGGATCCAGCGATAGCTGGTGTTCGCTGTTAACAATGATCTGCTCCTGAGCAGTAACTGATTTCCACAACATAACCATATGTATTTTCCATTAAGAAATGACATTTTATTTTTCATCTTTGTGGTTTACATAAAGAGATTATACCACATACTATGAGTTTTTATTATATCTGTTAAAGATTATAAACTTCCCACAAGCATATTCTGATAATTTTGTTGAGAAATGTTAAAAGAATTAACTATTTTTCCTAAAACAGTCTTTCATGGAATGATGAAACCTTCTCAACCCATTTTCTTGTTAATGACATCAAATCTAAAATTAGGTTTCCAATATTTTTGAAAAACCACCTTTTTATAGATACAGCATCTCTGAACTCAGCTATTGATGTGATCCTTTTATTTCAGTTTTGAGTTCATATAAACCACAAATTGTTCTATAGAACATTAAAACTTTAACTGACTTTGCTCTACTGATTAATATTCTGGGAGGTAAATGGTTGTTTCATTAACTTATTAAATGCTGGATGCAAAACCAAAAATGTACACACACACAGACACACAAGGCCTCACACAAGCCATAAAATGTATAAAGATGCACCAACTGTCTACAGTTCAGACACACATCAAAAACCCCATTTCTGGGTGTTCTGAGTATTTATGTCAGCAGGGTTTGTTAAGCCCATTTTAGGGTCACACCCTAATATTAAAAAACATTTTACCAAACCTTCTTCCTCAATATCATTCACTGAGCTCCATCTGACACCATTGTACTACACACATCCTGCCCTTACACATTATGCAGAAACACATCTCCTCCTCGTGCTGTATCTGATTAATCCATTATTTGGTTAAGTCGCTGCAGCCCCGCTCCCTTCAGTCTCCCCCTGGTGTTTTCCTAGGCTGAAGGTGGGCCAGCTTGATGCTGTTCCTGGGAGACTATTGGGATTAATGCTGCAGACTGACACTAATCTCATTGTGGTTAAGGCTTTGGAGAGAGTGTGTGTACACCCACTTCACTCTCACTCCCAAACACTCACATTTGTGGCACCAATCCGCGGGGACGTCCAGGCCTGAGGAGGGATTTGTGGAGTGGATTCGCTCGATCATTGCTCATATCACGGCTGGTTTGATTGGATTTTTAAACAGCTTGGCTATGAACCCCCATATCCATAAGATATTTGAATACAAAGAAACACCCATGAATTATATTACTCACATAAATCAAAGACATAACTTAAGTTCTGTGCACTACTAACTGTGTTATTTTAGTGCAGGATTTATCACTGATATTCATATTGGACTGCATGCTTATGAATTCATTTTGAGCTTTGTGAGTCCTTCCACTCATCTGAATGATAAATGAATCCTCTCTGTTTGCTGTGAGTGAAATTCACTGCTTTTATCAACTTCAGGAGCTGCCGTCACTATATTTAGCCTTTATTGCCTGTGTTTCCATGGCTACAATGGTTAAAGTGTGGTGAAGACAGCAAACCTATACGATCTGCATACTTTGAAGTCACGTCTGGATGTGTCAGGGTAAAAAATAAATTCTATCGGGGTCCCATATTAAATTTCCACCCATCATTACCTACATCTCGTTTAAAGGCAAATTTCAAAACACAGAGGAGATTTCAAACAGTTAAAAAATATTTTCTTGTTCTTCCTTTATTGTTATAAACCCTTTTCTTGGCACTGTCTTATTTAAATTCCTAAACATTAGATACTGCATAATTTATCCAACTGATCAGTTTGAATTTCGATAAAAGTTAGCTGTAAAGTGTGTGAATTCTGTAGTCTTCAACTACTTCTTACAGTCATCGACACACTTTTAATTCCTGTCATCTCCTCATGTATATTCTACAACTCAGCACCACCAAAACTGCATTTTTAAACCACGTGAATTGGGTTAAATTTGGTAATGTTCCTCTTTTCTTGGATTACAGTGTTCTCAGAAAAGGTGAGCTCTGAGGAGGATGGCAACACTCGCAGCACCGCGGCTTAACAACTCAAAAGCTGGTGTTGCCACTGTTCTTGTCAAAAGGCCAGGTCAGTGCTGGTACAGTGCTGTTTGTAGTAAACATAAAATAAAGTCATGGAAAAGAAAAGAAAGTTCCATAACAGAAGATGTGGGAGAATATTATTAAAGTGGACAGATTAGCTTCAAGGGGCATCATGCACCTATGAAGTACAAACATCAATAGAAACTAGTGAACTTGAGAACAGTTCCTGTTCACCCAGACTTCTGTATTTGAATTAACTCTTTAATGCAGTGGCTGTATAAAATACTTTTTTGATCAAAGCAAGTATATTTTTAAAGTATAGGCATATTTTAGGCCCACATCCAGAACAATGGTTTAAGCGTGGACTTCATCAAAGGACCCAACAAATTTTAACTGTTCCACCCCCACAGGTCATTTCCTTTTACCTGCAACTGGAGAAAATGAGAAATACAGACATATTCAAATCTAATGCCTGACTTTCTTTCGATTTCTTTCATGTATAGGTCACCAGCCATTTCCTTTAATAGAGATTTTCAGGTGTGGCTCAGAGGGGTTCAGTGTCCAGCCGGGAACCGAACCTGTGCCTCTGAAGAACGGCTCGTAAATCTTCCTCCCTCCTCCGGTCTTACTGCCGACGTCATTGTCAATCTGTTACAACATATTGGCCTCCTTTGACTTAAATCAAGATTTATAACACATTTAAGATAAAGCCCAGCTGGACTTCAGACATAAGCAGCACTGAGGATAGCAAATAAGGCCGGGGCCTCCAGATCAATGTAACAGCTGTCCCATCAGCCAGTTTAACAGGATCAGATAAATATGCCATACACTTGTAGCATATAAGACCAAAGTTGTCTTCTGTCATAAACCCATACCATGAAGTCTAAATGTGTTCACGTCATCCATGTCTGGTTGTGTTACTTTGCTATAACATGCATAAAATCTTGTAAAAGTTCCACTCCTTTGCATGCGATTTCTTATAACAGCCGTGGGATTACAACTAAGCAAAAACTGACTCAACACTATTTAAAGTAGGAAACATTTTGTAGCATATGTAACTGTATTAGAACCAGCATATGCTCACTTTTCCTGTGTCTGTTCTTGGAATAGATATTGTAATACACATCTTTTTTTGCCTTTCTTCAAGCAGGGGTCCTTACCAGAGGGTTCTTAAGGATTCTTTGCAGTATTTATGACGTGCTCTTCGGGACGTTGATCTATGATTTTTTTTTTTCTCTTTTGCCTGGGAGCTGCTGGAGCCACTCTCCCAGCTTTGCACCACACCAGGTCTTTCACATTCAGCATCAGATGAACAAGACCAGATGACAAATGAAACGGTGTCAAAAATGTATTTAACGAAAACTAAAGTAAATTAACATCTGTATTTTAGCCAGTGCGAAACCTTGATTGACAGCCACTCTGTAGTTGGATTTCCATTACACTTTTTGGCAAAGCAAAAACCAAACAACGAATTTGCAATGAAGGACCCGCTGCGGGCGGGAGGGGTGTGTGTTTCCGTTGATCTTTTTAAATAGCGAAACTCTCCTAAATCTCTCTTTTACAATTTTTGCCAGTTTTTCAAATTGTAGGCATTTCTATTACAGGTTTTTCCTTTGCAATATCTAGCTCCTACCCAAATCTAGGGCTACTTGTGGTAAATTTTGCCAGTCTGCTTCAGATTGTCGTCCGTTGCATGACCCGAGTTGGGCCGAGCTTTCACTGTTGAATAGCAGGCCTCACATCTGACTTTAGTATACTCTTGTATACAGAGCACTACATGGTCAGCTCAAGGACAACAATGTTTCCAGGTCCTGTGGCTGCAAAATAACCCCAAATCATCACTCCTTCTCCACGGTGCTTTAGATTTGGTATGAGGTGTTTTGCACTGCAATGATGTGGTAAGATTTTGCCAAATGTGGTACTGTGGATTATAGCCAACCATCTCAACTTTGGTCTGTCCCACGTACTTTGATCAAGAATTCTTGTGGTTTGTTGCCACAATAGCTTATTGTTTGTTGTGACCGCCAAGTTCTTTTTAGAGAAAAGACACTTTCTTCTGTCAACCTTTTCAAACAAGCCATACTTGTTCAATGTTTTTGTAACTGCATAGGAATTTTAATATTTCACACCTGTAGATTCTGAGATGTAGCTCGTGTCTCACTTTGTCTGAGCACTGCACATGTGATCTTTGGGCAAACTTATCGGAACCTTCATGTTTATGAAGACTGATAGCCGTCTTTATTTATTTATTTTTTTTACACTTGTGACTGATCTTTCTCTCTGAGCGATGGATAGTAACAATTGCTTTTCTGAGAACATTGCTGAAATCTTACCTCCTTACCAGTGTGTTACACACACACCTGAATGCTCCAGACTGTCAGCAATCTGCCAAATATTCTACTTCCATAGAGGTGTTCCTGAATTAATTTCTTAATCAAATACATTTTAACACCAGGTCCTGGCATCTACTTGCCATGTTAATTTTTATGAAGGCGGGGGTGTTGGTTTTTCTCACTCTGCAAACTGCATTTTGGCTTTGTTTGTGTTACATAAACAATGGCAAAGTGAAATATGTCATGTGTTGTTCCTTGTCTGACGTTGTATTTGCCTAAAATAGTGGTAATGATGAGATTTCTCTTTTTTTCCTTTTCATTCCCTTTTAAATCTCGTGAAGTGTAAAAACTCTGAGCACTGTTTTATACATGACTGTGCATTCATTTAGAAATTGTGTCAGACATTAAAGCTCATCTAAGCCGGTGTCTTCAATAACTGCCACTTCCATCCTCAAAAGCTACCAGCTGTAAATTTGGATATTTTCTAGTCTTTCATAAAGAACAATGCTGAATATTTATTTATATTTATACTTTAGTTGCTGTTTAGGAGCATTACTTGCCTTGCATGTGTGGAAAAATTTAAACTCATGCAATAATGTATAGTTTATGTGTATAGACTGTGCTAGTATCCAATGCTAGCTAGCACAATGAGAATAATTCGTGAGCTTTTGAAAAATAAACTCTCTTTCAGTTGTGGTGAAATCATACAGGCATCATGAACAGTTTCTCTCCCATAGCAACAGTGAGATCGTTTTAGTATTATCATTGATCCCAAAAAAGGAAAAATGTAAATAACTGCACTTCCTGGTGTTGAACACCAGGGGGCATGTTCCCTATTTTATATAGATTGATAGAGGGAAAGTAGAAACATGGCATTACCATTTCCTTGTCATATGGCGTAAATTTTTAGCTATCCAAATAAAATGGATGCCCAACAAAGAGGCTGCGTATCAGAAAGCATATTTTTGTTAATACCTATGTTACCAAGTTCAAGTTGTGTTATGAAGGCATTCATGTAAGCTTTCACTTTTCCAGATGGCTCCAAAACAAAAAAAAACAAAACAAAAGTGTGTTATACTAGCAGAGGCTGACATCATGGCAACGGTCTTGTTTCATTTCTAATACAGCATTCTTCACATTCCACCGACAACAATAGATATTCTCATGTCCACTCTGGCAGATCAACCTGTTTACACTTCCTTGTCAGATCATGGTTTATTCATGAGAAATGGCCAGAATGGTGAGAACAGGAACCGTGTTTCTCAAATCCACAAACAACTGGAAAAGGAATCCGAGCGACAGACGGAACATTCTGAGGGCGACCAGCAAGCC
>JAOWBL010021903.1:0-22540 GCA_028564865.1 Zenarchopterus dispar
GAGTTAATCTCCCTTAACCTCCATGTTTAAATGTCTGACTTTACAGCAGAAATAAACATATTTACAGTCTGGTACATAAACATTTTTGGTCTCCATGACAACTGGATGAGGGTGAATTTTTATGTGCTTCTTCAGGTAAAATTATGTTCAACAACAACTTGATGTATTAGGGGAGGTGTGTTTTTTGAGTGACTGGTACATTGCAGTCTATAGTGTCAAATAGCTCGCTGTCATCAGTTTAACTTACTTTTGTTCTTGAGCTGTTAATAAAGACTTCACATCATAATCAATTCTATGTGAAAGATAACTTCACTAAGTGTACACCACACTACTCTGTCAGCTCAGGGTTGATCTGGTCGACAAGGAACATGTCGCTCACGCCGACTTGTGATGTAACCTCACATCCACTCTGCTGCCATCTTCTCAACATGAGCCAATTTCGTCCCCCATCAAAGGCTGGAGACATGGCAGCCACAGGACAGATGGGAGCTCCTCTGCTACTAAGCAACCATTCTGGGCTACAGATACAAGCGAAGTGGCTGAAATGAGCTTCCTCTGCAGGTCTGGACTCTCCCTTGGAGACATGAGAAGTTCGGACTTGTAGGATAGACTTGGAATAGAGTCACTGCTGCTCCAGAGGAGACAACTGGATGGTCCATCTGGTTAGGATGTCTGCTGAACGCCTCCTTGGGGAGGTATTTCAGACATGTCCATCAGGCAGAGACACTAAGGCAGGACACACTGGAGAGATGACATCTCTGAGCTGGTCTGAGAACATCTTAATGTTCTCCTGGAGAAGCTGGAGGAGGTGGAGCCTTCTCCAGCTAATGGGAGGTAATGTCCCTCAGGATCATAAGTTCTGCTTCATTTCAATTCAGCAACACTTTATTAATCAAAGTGAAATTACACAAGATCATTAAATGACATAGCATGAGCTAGGCTAAGACAGCTGGACAATGACGTCAGCTGGGCGTGTTCCAGCTGATTCCTGCAGGTCATATATGGATTAGTGGCGGTGGAGTTAACTTCTGACGTTTCCCAAAACTGAGAAAGATGAGTCCAGAACAAGAAAAAAAACCCACTCTTGTACCAAGATACCATCAGAACCAAAACCCGTTTACACGGTGTTTGTTTTGTACAAACGTCTGTAATGTAAAAAGAGCTACATCTCAGAGCCAAACCCAGATCTCTCTACAGACCTTTTAGAGACTGATAAAACCCTGCATTGAATTGAATTTCCTGCTGCTGAAGCTGGATCTACAGTATTGACCAGAGAAGAGGAAGACCTGACCTGACTGATCAATAAACATGGTACAATAAAGAAGAGGAGTAAACAAACCCGGTTACCTGAGCAGGTGAAGGCTGGTCGAGCCTGTGTTCTGGAGCACCTCCGCTCACCTGGCGGTTCTCTGCTGAGCTGATTCTTCTTCTGAACTCTTCAGCTGTTACTAAACTGCACAGAAAGTGCTCCCAGTAAAAACCTCGATACATAACTGCATTATAAAACACCAACTTTGCTTAGGTCGGCATTTCATAAGACCATCGCCGTATGGTGGCCGAAGGAGGACAGCTCAAAACGCGAAGCGCTGTTTTGTTTTTCTGGAGGCTGTGCTTGGAGCCCTGAGCTTAGTCTCACAGGCATGACTGCCGAGAATACACAAACTGTACTTTTAAAATGATTATCAAATGATTGGATATTAGTCACGTTAAATAAATGTCAATCTTCAGGCAGCATGAAGTTTGATTTTTTTTCATATATAACTTTTTAACGTTTATTTATCCTACCTTTTTGTCTTCTTTGAGTTTTTCTGTTTCTGCAACTGGCTGTGCTTTGTTTAAAAGCTATGAAACGAAAGTAAATGTAGTTTTTTTTTCCTCAGTACAAACTACTAACCAAAGTAGCTAATTTGAGGATGTACTTTAAGAGGAAACATGTAGGTTATTCTGGGTTACTTTTGGCTCTCATGGTTCAATTACACCATTGGTAAGACTTATGTGAACCAGAGGTGTCACAAAGTTCATGAACTGGGCCAGATATGGGTTTTGGCACACATTGACTAATGTTTACAGCAGTGTTTCCCAACCAGGTCCTTGGGGCACACTGTCCTGCAGGTTTTAGAATGATGTTTGCCTGTCTCATCACACCGTGATACAAGTCTCTGTGTCATTAACAGACCTGTTCAGACCTTGATGACAAGCTGGTGATGACCATTAATTAGAATCAGGTGCATTACAGCAGGAAAACATCTAAAACACGCGGAACAGTGTGACCTGAGGACCAGAGGTGGGAAACACTGGTTTATAGGGATACAGCAGAAAGCACACAAAAGATCCAGAGTTGTTCCTGGTGGATGTGTCTGAGATTCTGCAGACACATTGACCTTCTAAAAAATAGAATATATATTTAAAACAGAAGATATATTTGGTACAAACTTTACTATCTATATACATATTCATTTATATATAATAAATTCTGGTGAATCGATGTCGTTTTATTGTTTAATGAAGAAGCTTGCACCTGTCAGACAAATATCAGGGAGTTAACCCCGCAAACCATCTACGGCGGCTGTTACTGGCCAAATGAGTACGAGCCGTAAATCAGTGGAGTTGAGAGCTGATTCAAAGTGACTGCAGATAATTTCATTTATACTTTTAACTCCAGAATTTGACTTTTTTTTTTACTTACCTGTCGAACTTTATGTTTTATTAATCGTTCATTCATCTCTGGGCGGTTAGCACCGCGGCTACATGGCTGAATGAATCAAAACGAGTCTGAATTCGACTTAAAGAGACTTTATTCCTCAAAGGTTTTGTTTCTTTAATGTTTAACTGCGATGACTGCGCGATTAGTCTGTTAAACTGTTGATTATAACCACGTCTACAGCTCTGTGGCGGAGATCTGGGGAGTTTTTGTTGTTAGCCGGCTGCTAACTAACAATAATGGAAGGTCGTCTGGAGCCGTGTGACGTAGGTGAGAGCGGCAGCTGTGAGCGCGTGAGTTCACAGGTGAATCTGAGGCGGACTTTAACAGCTGCTCTGGTCCTCAAAGTACAGCCGACTTTACGAAGATGCAGTATTCCATAATTATCCCACAATGCAAAGCGCCACCGTAGCGGATGGCTCAGGGTGGTCACGTGGCCAGCTCCTGGTTATGTCAAAGAACTTAAGATGTTTTACTAACAACCAGGACCTGACCCGGATACAGTACATACTGCATACTGCTTCATAGGAAAAGTAGTATATTACCTTACACGGTAGTATAGTACTTTATGCACTAGTATAGTACTTTATATAGTAGTATAGTACCAGTGAGGTGTAGATGGAGAGCAGGACCAGTGTTTCTGGACATCCTGGTTGGTCCAGGTCCAGTTTCTGTAGGAGGAGATCTGCTGGTTTAATGTCCTTGTGTTTGTCCAGTAAAGTTTGTCCAGAATGTGTCCTTTTGTGTTTTGCAGAAAGAGCCAAATCCTTCTGGGCCGAGGAGGACGTGGATCAGGCGTTCACAAACGTGTTGACGTACCTAGACCACCTGAAGAGCGTCCTGAAGAGCAGCACAGCCACAGACAAAGGTACCAACCCCCTCCCATCACCATCAGTGATGAGCTGGTCGTCATCAGTGATAAGATAATCATCAACAGATGAACAGATCTCTGGAAAAGCAGATGTTTTGTCAGTTTTTTGGCCTGGACCGCTCACAGTGTTAACCGATTGCCAAGAGGGAAAGACATCAGCTGTGGTATTAGAGAAGCAGATGTATGTTCAAATAGGTCTCAATATGGTTGTAGAGGCATTTATGAAGTGTCTGGAGGTCACAGCGCTTCAGTGACATGAACAAACAAAATATAAACATGTTTTCTAAAGATGACTTTTGTAGACATAGTTTCCTGCAGTGATGTCTGTGTTTCACGTCCATCAGAGTACGTCCAGGCCCTGAAGCTGCTTGAGTGTCTGGACTGTTCCTCCTCCTCCTCGTCTGCCCGGGACCAGGACTCGTCGGTGGTTCAGGTGGTCATCGGCTCAGGTAACCTCACAGCTTCCTGCATCTGGATGACTTTGGTGTGACGAGGCGATGACCTGAGTTTGTTTCTGTCCATAGGTGAGCTGCTGCCGGCTGAGTTTCCCCACTGCGGCGTGGCGTCCTCCCCCTCCGTGAATGGGAAGACTGGTGGCACGGTGCCCCCTACTGACAGGGAAGAGCTGCTGGCTCCTCTAGCTGTGGTGCAGCTGCAGTACCAACCTCATCGCTGCTGCAGGGTAAACCGCCGAAGACCAGGTTGAGGACAGGAAAAGGAAGTGAGGAACCTGACCATTGTTCTGTCCTCTCTCCCTGCAGACCTGCCTGCCCACATTACCCAGAATGCATCAGGCTGTGATGCCATTCTGGGGCCAGAACCCACTTAAGGTCCCACTGCTCTGTGGCTTCAAGAGACTGAGCGCCATGTCTCTGATGTCGCCGTCCAGAGGGGGTGGAGCCTGGGGCACAGAGGAGACCGAGGGTGACTGGGACAAGTGGGACGTCGTGTACAAGGCACCGTGTGGGCTGAGCCTGCGTAACTATGACGACGTCATATGTTACCTGCTGTGTACAGAGAGCTATGACGTCCTGCAGGTCAGCCACGAATAAATCAAGATTATTAATTGTTTCCTCCTCACTGAATCATCGTCCTCCCAACACAGGTCGACTTCTTCACCTTCAACCCAGCCGTCCTGCTAGACCCTCCCCCGCTGCAGGGCACTCACCAGCCAGAGCAGGACCTAAGCCGGGGGGCGGAGCCAACGCCCGTGGAGCTGTGCGTCGGGAATGATGGCTCTCGCCCTGCCGACTTCCGCTACAGGAAGGACCGCTGGCCACATGGCTGCTTCCTGAGCCGCAGGCCGACGCTTTTCCATGCCTGCTGCGACTGCACCGATGGCTGCGTTAACGCTGAGAACTGCGCCTGCATCGCTATGACCGGGAGAGGGTGTGGCTACAGCCACCAGCGGCTGCTGGAGCTCGTACCTTCAGGGTGAGAGCTTGAGACTTCTTCTTGACAGGGTACCGGGGTACCATACCATCCCAACTTTATTTATAAAGCAGTTTAAAAACAACCACAGCTGAAACAAAGTGCTGCACAGAACTGAAAACTAAGAACTAAAAGAGATTATAAGAAACATTTAAAAACAAACATAAGAATTTTCAAATGAACTCTATAACACACAGGCGGTCAGTGGAATGATGCGAGGAGAGGTGATGTGCTCTCTTTTATGGATACCGGTTAAAGTCGAGCAGCGGCGTTCTGAACCTGCTGCAGAAGAGAAAGCAAGGACCGACTCACTCCAACATCAAGTCCATTACAGTAGTCCAAACGGGACAAAATAAATGTATGGGTTAATGTTTCAAAATGCTGCCTGGAAAGAAATGATTTCGCCTTTTTCAGTTGTCTTAAACAAGAAAAAAAGGACTTTGGCCATCCAATTTAAAATCACTGTCCACCTTAAAACCAAGATGTGTAATAGTAGGTTTAAAATATGCTATCAGGGGTCCCAAATCAGCAGAGGTGGACTCACACGGGCCGCTTGGTCCAAACACTATCACTTCTGTTTTCTTTTCATTGAAATGTAAAAAATCCAGGCTTTGATATCCTTCAAACATTCTAAGAGTGCTTTGACTGAGAATCTGTCTTTCTGCTTTAAGGGCAAGTAAATCTGACGGTCATCAGCATAGCAGTGGAATGCAGTTTTATGCCCTCTAAGGATAGACTGCAACAAGTATAAGCAAAAGGACTGCTGGCCACATGGCTGCTTCCTGAGCCGCAGCCCAATGCTGTTCCTAGAATGATCCTAGTGGTCCTAGACTTGAGCACTGTGGGCAGCAGTTGGGTCAAGCAGAACCAACTCAACGTGGTCACCAGAATCATATCCCAAGAGGATATCATTAGAGACCCTTAATAACGCTGACTGAGTGCTATGGAGGGTCTTAAAACCTGATGGAAAGACCTCCAGTAGGCCATTTTCATCCATAATGCTTATAATTGCTGGAATACAATCTTCTCTAAGACTGTTGAAAGAAATGGCAGCTTAGAAATTAGCCTATAATTAGCCAACACAGACTGCTTGAAACCAGCTTTCTTGAAAAGAGGTTGTACCACAGCCTGCTTAAATGTAGCAGGGATTACTCCTGAAGAGAGACTGTGATTTATAATGTGCTATGCTTGGAAAAATCTCTTTAAAAATCGTGCAGAATTCGATCGGATGGGTAGCCCGAGGGCTTAAGATGATGCACCACATCCTCCAAGAGAGGGAGAGAGCGAGAGTAACAGGCTCAAACTGGTTAAAGACAGCAGAGCAAGGGGCTGAAACAGAGGTCAGAGTCAGGAGATGTAATCAGATCTCTTGCAGTGGCAACCTTTTCTATAAAAAATATGAAGAACCCATTGTGCTTTTCAGGTGAGGCTTCCAAACACACATTTTGTGTGGAATTTAGAAGTGTTAAATAGTACATGAGTTATTTTTATTGGATGAAATAATGATAGCAAAGTATTTACTTTTTGCTTCTTTAACAGAATTCTAGTACTGACACCAACAATCTTTCATAATTTGATATGACACCTCCAATTTGTCCTTCTTCCACTTTTGTTCCACTCTGCAACATTCCCTCCTGACAGCATGAGTCCTGTCGTTAAACTAGGGCTCAAGTTTAGACTTGGGGTGCCTGGTTTTTACTAGAGTCTAGGATAATTCAGCAGGAGGAGGGATGGGCCAACTCTCTGCTTCCCCCTGGTGTTCAGGTGGTTGATTCACAGACGTGGCCCATGATGCCCTTCACCTGACAGTTTTTTTTTCACCAGTAAGACAAAGATCCCCCAACACTGAGCCTGAATGAGCCTCATGTCCTCTTCTGTCTCCTCGTGTCCAGGCTGTATGAGTGCGGTCCCTGGTGCGGCTGCGACCGCTCTCGCTGTCAGAATCGGCTGGTCCAGAGAGGCATCAGAGTCCGCCTGCAGGTCTTCCAGACGCAGGACCGTGGCTGGGGTGTCCGCTGCCGTGACGACCTGGACCGCGGCACATTTGTGTGCATCTACGCAGGTCAGACTCCATCCAGGTGTGTCAGTGACCCGGTTCTCCACATGGACTTTTGTTCAAACCAGTGTTCTGACCCGTGTCCAGGTGTGGTGTTGCAGCGGGTCCAAAGTCCCACTGAGCTACCTCCTCCAAAGCTGTCCAGAGCTGACTTACCATCTGACGACGAGGTGGAGGTCGTCACCGAGTGGTTAGCCCCACCCGTGCTGGAGGGGCGGAGCAACCTGATAGAAACGCCTCCACCCATTTCCACGACCACCTCACCTCCTCTACATGTCCCCGTCATCCAGAGATCTGCTGAATCCACCGCCACAACTCTGGGCCGGGACAAGGTCAGCACCCGAACAATCGTTAACCGCCGTCTCCTACTGAAAACAGGAGGAAGTTAAAGGAGACCTACAAAATAAGAGCTTTTAACTGCTTTTTTATGACTTCATGATGTAGTGGTGATGTTAAAGCCTTTGTTGTCTGTGGTATTTCATTCAGGTTCAGGCTGTGGTGGTCGGCGCTCCACAGTTGATGTCTCCTTCAGGTGCAGAAATGATTCACTTCAAACAAGAGCAAAACAAATTTAATGTTAAATTACAGACGGTAACGTTCATCTCTAATGGTCAGGTGACCCACTGGAAGAGAATGTTACCATGACAACAGGCATTAACGGCACAAACACAGACAGCTGCAAGAATGTGAAAAGAAGTGCCAAGATGGAGGACGTTTGCTTTGTGGACGCCAGTAAGGACGGAAATGTGAGCCGCTTTCTAAACGTGAGTTTACTCCAAAAACGACCCGCGACATTTGTCTGGAAATTCCACTTAACTTATGTTTTCCACTTGATTTTTATTATACTTGCACATCCTGTTATTAATCAAATATTAAAGCCACTTCATACCGCTATAATGAATGGGGATGTGGTGTAATACCACTTAGTTCCACTAGAGGGACACTTTGTGGTCTCACAGCCAGGGGTGAGAGGAACTTCGTGATGTGCTGCCCCCATGTGGTCAGAGCTAGTTTATACAGCAGCTTCAGATTATCTAAATTGTTAAATCAACTTTCAATCAATATTTTTAATAAATATTTTTATATGTTTAGATATTTCAATAATACAATCTTAATACTTTCCATAATTTTCTATTTATTATCACTAACATATCTTTATATTTCTAATTCAAATTTTTATATGAATTTTAAATATTCTATTGCATATAGTTAATTTAGTAAAAAATATTGTATGTGGTATTTAGGTTTAATCGTTTTTAAATGTGTACATTTTTATTATAAAAAAATATAATTTTTTTTGTTTGTAAATATTTTTATTACAGTTTTGTCATTTTTATTTCTTTATTTGCAATTAAATAATTTGTTCATTGTTATAAAATCAAGTGACCTTATTCCTTGACTTTTTTTACTTGCATGTCTTACAGTTATGAATTTTACAAATGAAAACATTTTAATTTTAAAAATGTATTAGATTTTTCCATTTCAACTTTCTTAATTTTGTTTTATAAAATATATATTTTTTAGAATATTCTTTTCGTTTCTCAAACATCAGATTTTTTTTTAAAAAATCCGCCAATTTAACATTTTTATTTGTTTTTTTAATATATATATTGATCAAAAATTAAGCTAGTTTTAATTTTTTGTATATTTTGTTCTTGATGTATCATTTTTAGGCCTTTTTCAAAGTCGATGTATTATTAATTCAGACATTTTTCGACTTTGGCCATGTTGTTGTCCCTCTGACCTGCTCTCTGACTCCGCCCACAGCACAGCTGCCAGCCGAACCTGTTCATCCAGAACGTCTTCACCGACTCCCATGACCCTGCATACCCTGTCGTTGCCTTCTTCACCAGCAGGTGAGGGGGAGGGGCCTGAGTAAGGTGACTTTTATTGTTGCTGGTTTGGATAACTGTTTTGTTTTTTGTTTTGTAAACTTCAGGGTTGTGAAGGCTGGCAGCGAGCTGACCTGGAATTACACTGCTAATGCCCACACCACCTCCAAGCACAAACAGGAAGTACCCTGTCTGTGTTGCAGTGATGGTTGCCAGGGATTGCTTCACATTGAGGAGAACTTGTGCGACATGCTTGAAGTCGAAGCCCTGTGATTCACTGCACAAGTCCTGCTGTTTTTTTTTTCTTACTAAAGTTACATAATAAAATATTTTTACATTTAACAAAAAATACCTGAAGTTACTTTGTTTTTAAACAGTTATTTCAGAAATGGTATTTTGTTTCATTAAAACTTCTCTGATGAGCAGTGAAGCTTTTATTTTGAAACTTGACTAATAGTCCATAATTATTTTGAAACAGTGCAGTTGTCTTCTATTTTATTTAGAAATTACAGTATGATCAGGGGCTCCTAACTGATTTACTTTGGCTTTTATTTTGAAATATGCTGGAGACTAACTTATTTTGATGTTTATGTTTTACTTGGACATATCCTCTTCTGGAAACATTTGTTACTAAACAGCATTCATTGGCAAAATGATTGAGATTATTTCGTTTGGTAAAAATTTCAAGTATATACCTTCGTAGTCAACCTCGTGCTGTATCCCATAATGCAAAGCGTCACTACAGAACGTTCATATGACCAGCTTCAGATTGTGTACGAGTATATTAGTTTTTAACAATGGTTTACATATACTAGTACACAGTACATACATTATACTTTGCAACGATGATCTATGACTGCATTGTATTTGCAACATAGAAACAACATATATGTTGACTGATTAAAAAAAAACAAAAGCAGCACTATGTGTATGTTTGTTAATAAAACAAGTAACGTTTGTTAAAAAGTAAAGTAAAACGAATGCTTAGTTTGTTGATGCTGGTCATAGCCATGCTGGGTTCTAATGTCGGAGTACGTGAGGTTTTGGCGACTTTCGTCGTATGAATTCTGACTTAAAAGGGTATTCCAGTTTTAAAAAAATCCAAGTTGGAACTCGAAAATTCCCGCTTAAAAGTAAAACGTAGATCACTTCCGCTTTAATGTGAAGAGGCTGCATTGTTGCTGTAGTCGCTTTTATTGTGAAACTTCCGACCGGAAGCTTGCTTGTT
Organism: Zenarchopterus dispar; assembly: GCA_028564865.1. Lineage (NCBI taxonomy): Eukaryota > Metazoa > Chordata > Actinopteri > Beloniformes > Zenarchopteridae > Zenarchopterus > Zenarchopterus dispar. Next base: position 10,120 of record JAOWBL010021903.1, read on the forward strand.
TACATAATATTGGTTCGGAGCCCCAAGTCCGCACCGACAGTCCTCGTCCACGACCTCCAGCTATGAACGCTCAGCTCCCGCTGCTCCTCCTCAGCCTCAGCCTGGCCTCCCTCCTTGGTCCCGGTTCCGCCTGCAGGTTCTCGATCCCACCTCACGACCAGGTGGCCCGGGTCGCGCGCTTCATCGCGCACCAGTGCAACTGGGCGTCCATGGCCACCATCTCCACGCACACGCCGGTGGTGGGTCAGCCGTTCTCCAACGTGTTCTCGGTCAGTGACGGACCCCACGATACCAGCTCCGGGGTTCCGTACATGTACCTGACCCGCATGGAGGTCTCCGTCCAGGACTTACAGGTGAGAGGCGGTGAAGACGCCCTTCAGTGCGCGTGCGTAGCGGTTAAGTTTCATTCTCTATCAGCCCAGCTCATTCACCGGTCCGTCAGGTAAATAAACTGTTGAAATTTATCTAAACAAAGTTATGCAACTGGCGTAAAGTCACGTGACTTACATTAGCAGCCGACTCGAGTTCGTACACAGCATTACTCAGCAGTTCTGCTCCATCACGTGACTCGTTAGAAATATGAGTCAGCAGAGATGACAACTTACAAAGTCATCAGTTCTGTTTTATAAAAACCAAGCTGCAGCTCGTGTTTGCAGATTAAAAAATAAACTTTTAATGACTCCTTGGACCTAAAGTATTTTTTATTAAAGGTTTTTGTGTAGTTTTCCGAGTTAATTATGTGAGTTGCTGTTTTGAATGGATTATTTTAAGTTGATGGTTTCACTTTCTTCCTGAAAACTCAAAAAATAGTTTATTAATCTCAAAGAGAGAACACACCTGCTTAATGGGCAGCACCAAGTACCCCCACTATAGATATTTCCTTCATTTACAGGAACTCTCAGTCGATGTTTCCTGTCTTCATCACTGTCTTTGGTGGTTGTGGAGGAGTTCTGGTCCGTTCTTCTTCCCAACATTGCTTCATTGAGGTTTTTGGACGTTCACGTCTACACAGCTCTCTGAAGGTCCTATCACAGCATCTCAACCAGGTTCAGGTCTGGACTTTCAGGTCTTTTTATTTTTCATCATTCAGATGTAGACCTGCTGCTGTGTTTAGGATCATTTCCTGTCACATGACCCAGTTTCAGCCAATATTCATTTGTCAGACAGATGTTCTCACATTTGTCCCTGAGATGTTCACGGGCCACACAGTGACTGCAAAGTGTCCAAGTCCCCAAATTGTTACCCCTCCACCACCTTGCTTGACAGTGTCCTTGACTTTTCACTTCTGCGTACCAGTATAGAATGGACAAGCAAGAGACAGGAGACAACATGGATCAAGTTTTTACTTTAAAGCAACAACAGTCATTCTCTAGCATTCCTACTACACTGCAGACATCCTGGATGTCTTTAGTTGATAGTAGTCTCTGATTGGTTGGGTGTCCAGAGGCAGTTTTCTCTCTGTCTGTTGGTATCACCTCTTGGACATGAAAGTCTAGTTCAGAGTAACCAGACTGGTTCTTTATATTGATGGGTTTACTGGACAGGGTAGGGATGTCCACTCCTGGAAAGTACCATCCCACACCTCACCTGTCCTACACGTCTCACCTGTCCTCTGTCCTGTAGGTGAACCCTCAGGCATCTCTGTCCATGTCTCTGGCTCAGACTGACTACTGCAGAGAGCAGGGCTTCGACCCTCAGAGTCCTCTCTGCGCTCACATCATTCTGTCTGGATCTGTGCTTGAGGTACCCCCTCACACAAACACACATGTCCACACCTGTCCCCAACAAGCTGAAGTCTGACCAGTCACATGGTCCACAGGTGAACGGGACGGAGGCAGACTTCGCCAAGAAAGCCTTGTTCAGCCGCCATCCAGAGATGATTGACTGGCCAGTTGACCACAACTGGTTCTTTGCCAAGTTCAACATCACACAGGTACCGGTGTCACCTGCTGAGGTGACGAACCAGCATTCCCAGCAGCAGCTGACCTCTGTCCTCTTGCTCCATGTTTCAGGTGTGGGTGCTGGATTACTTTGGTGGGGTGAAAACAGTCACTCCAGAGGAATACTTCCAGGCATCGCCACACAGGAAGCACTGACGGTGAGACCTGCTGGTTGTTGTAGTTCTACCTGTCCTGGCCACAGCCCCATTTAAAGAGACATAAACATGTGTTGGGGATTTTTAAGTGAGCGCCTGGTTCCAGGGAAGACCACCTAGATCATTCAGACGTAGTAAAATTTACACATACAGCACACTAAAACAAGGTAGCTATAATCCAGTAAAAAAAACAAAACAAAACCATTTTCACATAAAAACAGTTCCAACCCTACCCCAGACAGTTGTGTGTGAACTGCAAAGCACTTCTACAGTAGTCCTGCTTGTAGGGGGATCTACACTAAACTAAATGTAGTTAGTGTCCATCTAAACATCTTTCTGTTTTACAACAGGAACATCAAAGTTGGCCCGGTAGATGTTGAGATGTTCCAGAAGTAGTCTTTAATTTTTAACTGCTTGAGTATGTGAGCTCTAACAGTGAAATGTGTCTTCATATTTCAGCTGTGTTGGAACCAGCAACCTGAAGACCTGCAGCAGGCCCTCGCTTTGAATCACCGAGGGTGTCCTCGTGGTGCCTAAATCCTCACCAGCAGCAGCAGTTTGATCATTTGCTTTGATTTCAGAATTTTGTGACAAATCATGACATAGGAACCATTCAAGGCCACCTATGTAGCAATACCACTTCTGACCACATGGGGGCAGCAGATCACACAGAGGTTCGTGAGTCACTGTAAGACCCGACTAAGTGAACCTGGGGTGGGACAATGTGGTATTACAAGATGTGCCGGACTGTCCCCACTCATTAGAACAGTATTATCAGCAGCACAGCTGTGTTCCCTCCTGTGGTTATGAGTGGTATTGTACAGAGTGCCTTTAAATCTATTTTTTTTACTTTAAATTCTTCATCTATTGTTGCTTTTGTTTTATCTTAATCTACAAACAGTTTTTGATCCAGTTTAATATATTCAAACAAAACAAGGATTCTGTGATCAGAACTGAATCCATAAATGCAGGATATTGTGGGGGTGGGGGTGGGCAGGTGGGGGGCTTCAGTACAAATGAGTGTAGTTGTAGTATTGCAGTTTGACCAGTGGGAGAGCTGTTGGATGATCAGTGAAACCATGAAGGTCTTGAACTGGTCCATGAAACATCTATAGTTGTCAGTAGAGGAACTGCAGGTTTCTTTAGATGTGTTCTCTTGATTTAAAATGAACAAAATTGTTTGTGGATGTTAAAAGTCAAGAAGGGACAGAGCTCAGTAAAGAGTATTTAGTTTTGTGTTTGCTTGATTTTTCTCTGATTTGAAGCTTTAGTGTGTTTGATAGGAATACACTCGCACAGATTTTGGTTTTAAGAACATTTGCACTTTATAAACAGGATGAGGAAATAGCTGTAGAAATATTTCAGAATCATTTTGGGGTCTATTTTTAAGTAGGACACGGGTTCGTTGCACTGTTGAAGCTGATGTTTAAGGATTAGTCTATAGGTAAAATCACCTCGTGATTGTTGGTTTTAATAAAATCATGTGTTGATGTTAATATAAACAGCTCTTTACTCAAGATGTCACATGTCCAAGCAACCAAAACCAGCTCCACACACCCTTAAACTTTTATATAATTGCAGACATATCAAGTATAGATTTATATTTAAATGACATTTCTGACTCATTCCTGCATAAAATGACTGGAGTGAGTCATTTAAACACCTGGATTTAAAGAAGAGGTGTCATAGTTTAAAAATTGCTCTAAAGTGTGCTAGCATGGAGTTCTCAAATAATGGGTGGGGTTTAATCTCTAGCCAGCTGAGGGGCAAGGTGTGTCTTTAATATTCTACTAAACTCTTTAACCGGACAGCACGGTGGCTTAGTGGTTAGCACTGTTAGCAAGAAGGTTCCTGGTTTGACTCCCAGCCTGGCAGGAGTCTTTATCCTGGCAGGAGTCTTTCTGTGTGGAGGTTGCGTGTTCTCCCTGTGTTTGCGTGGGTTCTCTCAAGGTACTCCGGTTTCCTCCCGCAGTCCAAAAACATGTATGTTAGGTCAATTGAGAACTCTAAATTGCTTGTAGAATGTGAGTGTGTGTGTGTGTGTGTGTGTGTGGTTGTTCATCTGTATATGTGGCTCTGTGATGGACTGGGTGTACCCTTGCCTATCGGCTGTTATGAGCTGGGATAGCAGACCCTGTAGATCAGGGGTGGCCTTGAGACCTGGTCCTCGAGAGCCGCAGTCCTGCATGTTTTAGATGTTTCCCTGCTTCTTCACACCATGACACAAGTGGCTGTGTCATCGACAGACTTGTTCAGACCTGGATAACAACCTGTTAATGACCATTAATTAGAATCAGGTGTGTTGGAGCAGGGAAACATCTAAAACCTGCAGGACTGCAGCTCTCGAGGACCAGGGTTGGCCACTGCTGTTGTAGATGGTCTCAGCAGATATAGAAAATGGATGGATAAACTTTCAAACCTCCTACCTTTCTTAGATCTACTTTTGGAATTTTATTTTTTGAGAGTTCAATAAAAATTTGTATCTAAAAACTTTTATGTGTTATTTTTGTAATGTAAATGGACAACAAATATAAGTTTGGTGTTTTATTGTTGTAAGAAAAGATCAAATAACTGTTGGAAGCTGTTATAAACCTCTTATTTAACTGAATCAAAGGTTTAATTGAGCAAGTCTGTCAATCAGCAGACATCAAAGACCGGAAATGAGAGAAAATAATTACAATGATGAAGAAAACCCAGAGTCAATAAATGAAGGCAGTTTTATACATAGACCTTTACATGTAGATCTGTTGGAGATGCCCACCATTGCTAACTTACAAGTTAACTGTTTCATCTCTGTGGTTGAGGCTCATTTAAGACTTAATGTTTCGTTCTATTCAGTTTGATCAAATATGTCCAAACATCCTCTTTTCAAGTGTCGCTAGCCGAAAAACTTTCAAAAACAGCTGAAAGGGCTACTGGGTGACCGTAAACCTGGTCAGATGCTCAGGTGGTTGGTAATGGTTTACCACAGGTCCATTCATGTTTGTATCTATAACACATTTATAACAACCTCAGTGGACCAAAGTGCTGTACAGGCTAAAACCAATTAAAAAATTTCCAAATAAACAGTCAAAAAAAAGAGCAAAAAATAAAAGTTTAAGCAGCTCAACTTGGAAGGGTCTTGAAATGGTTTGGAGGGAAAGGTCAATCGAGCAGCCAACCCCAGACCACACCCGCCACCACACCAGACGCCCAGCATGTATGGGGTCAGTTGGTTCATTCAGTCAGACTCTGTAGTGTGAAACTTTTTTTTTCTCTGAAGTGGCATGGGTCTTAATAGTGGTTTGTTCTGTGGGCATTGTTGAATTTTGAATATCTGCTGAGTCATTTCTCTCTAAGACTCAAATTCTGCACATCAAATGTGAATCAAGCAGAAGTTTCCTAAACGTCACTCAGCTTTGTGTTTTATTACATCTTTAAAACCTAAACTAGCATTTATGTCTGGAAAGTAGGAGCAAAAAATAAAATAATGTCAATAAATGCATTGTTGAGACTTATTTATTGTCATTTAAAACATTAGCAGCTGAACTAACTACTAGTGTGTAAGTAAGGTCATTTTAGAGCTGAATAAGACAGAAAAAAACTGGTTATAAGCGATTAAATAACAGTTTAGCAAAATTTCACATTTAAACAAAGTTTGATTCAATGTTTGAGACCAGTCAGAACTAAACGAAAAGTTAGAATCCTATATACTACAGTAAAACATTGAGCTATTCAATCCTTCTCAGTTTTGATGCATTAAATACCTCCAAGTCAAATAAACCATCTAAACTTCTGTGGTTCTCCACTGACCAGGAAACATATTAAAATACCAACCAGCACTTAGGACACTACCTGAAGTTTGGAGCACCTAAATACAGTTTAAAATGATTTTAACATAAATGTAAGGATCAGTGTAAAACAAGCTTGAAATCAAGTTTTTACAACATTAAAGATCAGATAACATTAAAGTTTGGTCCATCTTTGATGGCACCATTAACATCCTCTTAGATTGAAATAAACATAAGAAGCTTTAGGAGTCAATAAAGAGCTTGACACAGCTTAACTATAAACCTGAGAGCAGCGATAACTGACATGTCTCAAGGTCTCCCACCAAAGCCACACCAGCACTGCCACCTTCAGCAGACCCAGACTTCATTCATGGAAGCTCCAGGTACTGACAATACCACCTTTTCTAACACCCACCAAAAGCAAACAAACTTGCCACCATGGTCCCAGATTCAAATAGCCCACTCCCATGTCCTTAAGTAAACTTCCTCTTCCTGGATGGCCTCCTTAAAGTCCTGATTGATCTCACCATCACTCTCTAATCTTCATGAACAAAGGAAGATAAATGACCAGTACTAACTTCTATTTTATTTTGGGCAACAGATGACACCATTTCTCCTAATCCAAATCTCCATCTAGCTGCCTCATCTGACATTTCCATCATCATCTTCCTCAAACTCTAACCACATACTTCCAGCTCCCCCACAATAATGTGACAACTAATCTAGCTATGAAACCCCTTATACATCCCACTTACACTAGACCAATCCTAATCCTTGCTGCTCTGTTTCTGCATCTAATTCTGTGTATGCAAGGTTTTTACTTACATATTCCGCTTCCAATGAATTTTCCTGTGAACTGTCAGCTCAATAAAGTCAACTATTCACTGACTGACTGACTGTAAGACTATGTCCGGTCTTAAACTAGTACAAACTACCTCCTGAGGAACAACCAGCTTTCCCATTTACCCAGAGTTTTTTAAAACTCTGGGTAAATGGGAAAGCTGGTTGTATATAGCCCCTAACAGGAATCTAACGTGACTCTCCTCCATACCTCACAGGTCTCTCCAACTAAGGTTCTTCTTCTCTACACTTTCCCAGTTTAACCACTGTCCCTGCTTAGCCTAAGCCACTGGCTTCTTAATATCTCTTCCTGTCTATGTACCTCCTCAACAATAATCTTTCTTTTTTCTTTAGGACCTGCTTTGTTTCACAGCGGTTTGGCTGGGCCAAGCCTTAAACATCCATGGCTAAACTGAAACTTACCTACCATCTCTTCATATCTAAGAGCTGCTTCTGCCTCCTGAACTGCCACTCTTCAGCTCATTTCCTCTCCTTGACTGGATCTGGAACCACCTCCCTAACTATTCCATCTTTACTCCCAGATAACAACAGCTCTGTCCTGACCCAGGAACACTTAAATTCCTCTGTTCTGTTGGTAGCTGTAATATTCCTTTCCTGTACAATGCTAGATACTTAGAAACACCTAACCACTTCCTTATATAGGAGCTAACTATCCTTTCCTTTTCTTTCCACAGTGGATAGAAAGTTTGGCACATTGAAAATGGCCACATCAACCTAGGGAATAACCCAAACTGCAAACACCACAACTTTGTCTTTGCTGGGAGATCTGACTTGTCTACTTTACCAGACCCTTCAGCAACATCCTTTCTAACTTGTTCTACCTGTTCTTTGCCACTTAGGTACACTTCACCACCTGTCTAAACTCTTTGCTGACTTTTCCTTAACTGTTGGGATTTCCTAATCATCAGTGAAAAACTTCCTATCACTTAACTTTCCCCTAGGTACTGAAATGTTCCTAGACTTACTAGACTTAATTTCCATGCCAGCCCACCTTTGGTTCATATTTATTCTTTCCAGTAATCTCATTGTACATGATACTGTTGTAGTTATAAGTGTTAAATCATCCATGTAAGCCCTAGCTGGTGGGAGCTGGATGTCATTTTGGTATCTCTCCCCATCTACAACCCTCTTCGAAGTTCTGTTGATTATTTTCATTGCCATTATGAAAACTAGTGGGGAAATCGTACACCACTCCATAAAACCTATTTCTAACCTCTTCCAGCCTATTGTGTCAAACATACTCCAAATCTTTGTGGTATTGAACCAAACACATTTACAAGATCTAAAACTACCACATACAAATTTCTTTTCTCAACTTCAGCTGCCTGAATCTGTTCTCAAATCGTACTATCATGCTCTAGACACCCAACGAAACCTTGCACACCTGCTTTCTGCATTCCAGTGTCTATTAAACAATTTTTTTCTAAGTAACTCGCCAATCTCTGTCAATTATACTGAAGAAAATCTTCCCATCCCCATTCAAAAGAGAAATCATGCAGAACTAAGGTCTGAAGACTCCTCCTCTGGAATAAGGACACCTCCTGCCCTATGCCATGTTATTGAAATTATTTACTTCTCCTAAACTATTCTTAACTGCGTCCACAAAAACTTGAGGATATCAGGTACACATTAATAGACCCCAGTAGGGGACTCCGTTTGACTGCGACATGACCTGTCGCTCCTAATGATGGCATATCAGGTGGAAGATCTACCTTTCTTTAGTTCTCTTAATCTGAATAGGTCATTCTTAAATATTCTTGAACCTCTAGTCTTGTTGTTTGAAGCTGCACTCCTTTTCCTGGCTCAACAATCCTTTAACAAACTTAAAAGCTGTCCTTACCTTTTCTCCCTCTTCTTCTTTTTACAGAGATGTTCTGCCTTCTAAGTACCCTTGGTCTTCCTCTCAGTTCCTCTTGTAAAACACAGATTCCTTCCCTCTCTTCCTGTTGCTGGAACTCATCTGACTGACTTCTTAAGAAGTACTGATCAATGCAGACACCCCGTCTTTTCTTTTCTGAACACTTCTTCTTTTCCTGATACATCCTAATGTCTTTGATTGATGCTTCTGCCATAAGGACAAACCTGAAGTATCTTATCCTTTGTGACACTACCTTAAACCTCTTCAGCTTCACACGTCATCTTAAGCACCATCCTGTCTAATTCTAGTTCCGGAGGATAAAAATCCCTTTGCTTACATCCTGCAGAGGTTCTTAGTATTACCCAAATGATTTTATCCATAAGTTGGTGTATTTATATTAACATACTGTATGTTTGTCAGAAGAGCTTAATATATGTCTTGAAGCTGCAAATGAGTAAGACTGTTTATTTAATAATGGTGAATGTTGTATCTGGGCCACTGAAAAATAATAAAAACAAAGAAAATTGTCAATAAAGAAAACAGAAGGTTGAGATTTAAAGATCTGCTTTCTGTTAAAACACCACTGAACTGAACAGACATCAGAGCCTGGACCTCTCTTTTCAGTGTGTTCATAAGTGTGTTGCTGAGTGTGTTCGTAAGTGTGTTCATGAATGAGTTCATGAGGCTGTTAGTGTGTTCTTCAATGGGCACATGAAGGGGTCAGTAAGTGTGTTCCTGAGTGGGTCACTGAGTGTCTTCATGAGTGTGTTAGTGAATGGTTCATCAGTAGGTACATGAGCGGGTTAGTAAGTCTGTTCATGAGTGGGTTCGTGAGTGGATTCATGTTAGTGCAGTGTTTCCCAACCCTGGTCCTCGGGTCACACTGTCTGGCTGGTTTTAGGTGTTTCCCTGCCTCGTCACACCCTTATACAAGTGGCTGTGTCATTGACAGAGTTGTTCAGACCTGGATGACAACCTGTTAATGATCATTAATGAGAATTAGGTGTGTTGGAGCAGGGAAACATCTAAAACATGCAGGGCAGTGTGCTCCGAGGACTGGAATTGGGAAACACTGGGTTAGTGAGTGGGTTTACGGGTGTTCTCATGAGTGGGGTCATGAGTGTGTTAGTGTGCTCTTCAGTGGGTACATGAGTGGGTCAAAGAGTGGGGTCATGAGTGTGTTACTGGGTGGGATCAGGAGTGTGTTCATGTGTGTGTTCATAAGTGGGTTTATGAGTGTATTAGTGTGTGTGTTAGTGAGTGTGCTCATGAATGCGTTAGTTAGTGGGTTCCTGAGTGTGTTCATGAGTGGGTTTATGAATGTGTTTATGAGGGTGTTCATGATTGGGTTAGTAAGTGTGTTCATGAGTGGGTTCATGAGTGTCTTCATGTTTGGATTCATGAGTGTGTTAGTGAGTGTGTTAATGAGTGCATTCATTAGTTGGTTCATGAGTGTATTTATGAGTGTTAATGAATGTGCTCTTGAGAGTGTTAGTGAGTGGGTTCATGAGTGTGTTAGTGAGTGTGTTAGTGAGTGGGAGAAGCTTCTTGTAAGTATGTCGAGTAGCGTCACCTGTCAGAGCAGCTAGCCACCACTTCCTGTTCTGCTTCAGTACAACAGAGGACGACGACACCACGCTGCTGTCACTTCTCAGATCAAACCTGAGCAAAGAAACATCCTTATCTCGAGAAAGTGGTCCGGGATGGCGATTCAGATGTGGGCGTTCGGCCTGTTGGTTATCGCCTTGGTGCTTCCTTCAGCAGGTAAGGCCAGCTCACACCTGCAGATGCTGGTTTGACACCAGAATCTTCTGGAAACAAACACGTCCTAATGACACTGAGCTGCTACCTCTGTAAAACACACTCTTTTTATTTAATGTACTTTTTTATTTACACCAGGAAAAAAGGTAAAGAAAACAGAATTAGACACATCCAACTTGTCAGTTTTCTTTTTAAAATATTTGTTTTTACAAATAATCTTGTCAACAAGATCATAAATCTTTTATTCAGAAATAAAGATAAAAAAAATCAAACTGCAACAAATAAATATGATAAAAGAAGGTTCTGTTACTTTTAATCTCCCAACATTTGAAAATGCTCGAAAAGAAAAGGAGTGGAGAGCTTTGTTCATGTCCTGTTTGCTCATGTCAGAGCTTTGTTCTTCAGAAACAGACCTGGAGGTTCCTGGGGTTTAGTTGAGCCAGAGGGGGCAAATCTAGGCTACTCTGGCCACAGTTGTGGTGCTGGAAATGTTCTGAAGACAGACGTTGTCCAAAGTTTTGACAAACCCCCAAATTTGGTCCTCGTTTCGCCGTTCCGTTGTCGTCCACTGTATTTGTGGCATTCAGGCAGCTAACTTCACCTGGAATCGTCAGCATTGGTTAAAGAAAAAAGAACAAAGAAAAGTTCAGATGTTTTTGAGCCAAACTTTCTAAATATCTGGATGATGTTCAAATAAAAGTAAGATGTTTTCAAGCAGCATCTTCAATCTCTGGAGGCTAAACACGAGTAGCTGCTGATGCCATGTTTGAGGTCACATTTGAGTCTGAGCTTCATTTGTCTCTGTAGAAAGAATCTTCATCTCGTCTAACTCCGTGACTTTAGGATTTAGTTTGTTTGCTCATTTCACTTCACCAGCAGCAGTAAGACTGACTAGCAGGTTAGCATGGACAGTCGAGGACAGAAACACATCTCTGTTTGTCCTCTAAAGCAGTTAAATACTTCTCTAAATATTTCATAATCTTGTTCCTTTTGCCTTGCCATGGCTTCATGTTCGTTATTGTGTATTTTTCTTTAATATTAAAGCTGAACCTTTAACAAAGCTAGCTTTAACAGCTAAGTAAACATCTAAAACTTGAATTTACAACTGCAGACTTTTCAACTGTGGAAAAACATTTATAAATGTCAGTCCTTTTAAATCATTTTTACCACTGAAACTCTTAAATTCTGTTTATTAAACATGAATCAAGCAAAAATTTATTTAACATACCTTTTTGATTTGATTTGATTTGACTTTATTTTTTTGTGCCTCCAACATCCAAAACCTATATTGGCATTTTTTACAGAGAAAGGAAATAAAAAATAAAGTAAAGTATTGATTCTTACAGTTAAAGCATTAAATTAGCTACAACCAGCTAAACTAGCACCTAGTGAAGAGAGTTTAGTGATGACTAGCAATTCCTGTAAAATATTAAATTAGGTGTTTATATGGTTAATGTCACATAAAAGCAGAGTTTATTTGGATTAATACAAGATTAAGTGTTTGTGACCATTTACAACTTTACTGATAAAGACATTAAAACCATAAAACATAGAGAAATGACAGTCCTCTAAGTTTTAATGCATTAGATAACTCCATAGACAAGTATATAGTTTAATAACATTAAATATGACTTAACACATTAAATACAAGTTCTAACTTTTGAAAGAAAAACTTAGATTTTTAAAGACCTGTTTAAAATAATCTCAGTGTGAAAACTTTAAATCTTTAATTTAACCAAATCTTCTGACATTAAAATAAATTTAAACCGTCAACACTTTTGCAAAGTAAAGTTTAGAGTATGTTACCAAATGGTTTCAACAGATTTAATTTCATTTTTTAAAGGTCAAACAGACAATGAAAACACCTTAAAATAACTGAATTTCACAACATTAAATGTCAGAAGTTTGGTCCAAATGTGGCTTTCTGTTTGGTCTTAAATGACACCGCATACCCTCCAACATATCCACCAAATCTGCATTTTCTTCGCCCATTTTGGCCTCAACCGGACTCTCAGCTTCAACCGGACTTTCAGCTTCAACCGGACTTTCAGCTTCAACCGGACTCTCAGCTTCAAC
>JAOWBL010021929.1:8549-26095 GCA_028564865.1 Zenarchopterus dispar
CATCCATCCATCCATCCATCCATCCATCCATCCATCCATCCATCCATCCATCCACCTCTTCTTATCTGATATCAGGTTACAGGGGAAGCAGCCTTATAGGGGACGCCCAGACCTTCTTCTCTCCGGCCATCTCTTCTGGCTACTTCGGAGAAATTCCAAGATAATTCCAAGGCTAGTTGAAAGACATTATCTCTCTAGCATGTCCTGGGTTTGCCCTGGGGCTTTCTTCTTAATGTGAAGGAGCCATGAGTCTACTCCAAGCTCCTCCCAGGTGACTGAACTCGACTCATTGCAGTTCCTTGACTAACCACTAGAGGCTGGCTCCAAAAGTGAGTAATCTCCACTGACTCCAATGTTAAAATGTCAGATTTTAGGGTACAAATAAAGATATTTACAGTCTGGTTCAAAAAAACGTTTTGGTCTCAATTGTTTAATTTCATATCCATGGCAACTCGGAGAGGGAAGAACTTTTTGTACCACCCCTGTTTTACATAAAACAGTAATTTATTCTTAACATGATTGATTGACAGTTCGCTCAACCAGTGGCTAGCCATTATCACTTCCTTATCCGTGATCATCATGCTACTGTTCTTAGCAAAGCAACCTCCTTTTGATACTAACCCAGCATTTGCTAAACTTGACGGTCATATTTGATTTGGCAATCAAGTCAACATGTTAAATTTATATTGCACTCTAAATGTCTGATGGCAGCGCTGCAGATTTTTTGGTGGGCTTTGGCTGAGGGACCTGGGAGGAAACCTAACTTTGATTGACATGTTTCTGTCAGTTTCCAAAGCAAGAAGAAAAATGGGCTTCAAAACCCATTTTCAGAAATCAATGGGTCACGTGACCAAATACTTTGTCCATTGTTTTATACAGTTTGTGGTTACTACCAACAGTTTGCGGCCATAGGTGAGGGTAGGAACATAGATCAGCAGGTAAATAGAAAGCCTTGGATTTTGGGTTTGGTCTCTCTTCATCATGACAGACTGATACAGAGCCAACATCACTGCTGATGCCAATTCTTCCCTCCCTTGCACTTAATGAAGTACAGAGTATTACAGATTACAGTGTTTATAAAAGTAAAAGAACTAAAAGTCAAATAAAAGCAAAAATCATTGACAATTTTTTTCTTTTTTGTTTAACGAAGGTTTTCTGTTGTGGAACATAAACAGAAATTCTTTGGACCACGCCTTCAGGGTCTAACGTAACACTGCACCTCTAAAGTTAGTATCTTTAATAGTTTTATAAGACTGATTAGTAAGTCTCACCTAAAAAACACTTCCACAACTGATTCATCTGGAAATTATTGTGAAAAATCTTCTTCATAGCTCATAATAAGAACTTATAATTAAGTGTGTCCAGAAATAAAAGGATAAGCATGTGTTATCTTTTTGTGGAACCAAATCATGACAAAGTTTTATTTTAAATACAGTAAGTCAGAGCAAAGATAGCAAGATAAAGTCAAACTTCTTTCAGCTCTTAGTCACCCAGCTGTAGACACACCAACAGTGGTGACGTGGGGACTAGGTTCTTTGTGCTGGTTTCCAGCCAACTAACTTCTGCATCAACAGCTGTTTACAGTAAGAATGACCTTCAGTGTACTGTCCACTAGGATTGTCTGAGTCCAACTGTAGTAATATGCTAAGACTGCAGCTTACTGTAAGTTAAGCTCAGTGCCTCTGCTGTGTTTTATTCATGAGCCAAGACATTCTGGTCCAGAAGTTGTGAATCGTGGGAGCAAAATTATGCCAGCATACTGTAGGTACCAGAAAATGTGGCAGCACTGTAGCCTAACATGCATACACACAGGGATCCATTGCCATGGAAACTTCACAAGTGTTCACACAGTTCAGATGATGCTCCTTTATGACAGCGTCGTACATGTGAGAGAGTTCCTGCGCTGCGGTGCGGATTTGTCCTCTGAAGTTTTCTCGTCTTGCTCCCACTTTGTCTTGACAGTCTTTAGATGTACAGTATGGCCCCCATAGTGATTCCTCCTCACGAAGAGGTCCAATTTCACTTCTGTCTTCACTCACGGCAGCATGGCTGCCTGTGCATGAAGATTTACTTCAACATGTGTTTAGATTTTTCATGCCTCACTCAATTTTACAACTTCAGAATACTGTACATCCTGACACATACTATATCAGAGAACAAGGGGAAATCATAAGATTGAGTTTCAGCTTCGGTACCTCTGTGAATTGGCACCTTTATGAAAGAATCTGTCACGAAAAGCAGATGTCTGTTTCAGAAAAGGGATGGAAGCTAAATAAACAGAGTGGTAGCAGAATAGGTGGAAACAACTCAAAGAAACATTCATCATTTCAAAAAGTAAACATGTCAAAATGCATTATTAGCTCTGTCTTCATCCACATAAGTCACAGCAGTAAAAGACAGTCAATGATGTTTTTTTTTTAAGTCAGTAGGCTTCACTGCTCAGGGAGAAAAACATTAGTTTCTATTTTCTGGTAATAAAACTGTGGCAGTTGATGTGCACATCTCTGATCAATGCTCTCTATCAATCTTCCTCAGAACAAACTTACTATATTGGATGAGCAGCCTTAGCAACAAGGGACAGGGTCACCTGCCCCTTGAACTGTTTTGAATAGAAGTTTATCACATTAGTGGGATACTAATACAGTCAGGAAAGGCATTTCTAATTTTTCAGCAATATGGTTCTTTTGTTTTATCCTAAAAGCTGCCCACCAGATGGAGATTTTAAAGGAGAAATAACAGAGGGTAATGAGTGCACATACAAGAAGCATCAAGACACGATTGCTGGAATCTGGTGCAGAGTTGCACCAGCATATCGTCTTTAGGTCCGCATCCGTAGCTTCTGCTCCTTGGCCAGTCATCAGTCAAATCCACAGCTGAGATTGTCAAGCCCTAAAGGACATGGATGCTCATGAATATTCATGTGATGATCTGTTGGTAGAGTCCCCTTTTAGAGTGTATTATCTCTCTGGTGTCCAAGGAGAAAATAATGATGAGGGCTACTCATGACGATAATGATTCAAGTAAACAGATTCATCAAACGTGGCCTCTGGTCTGCAGTGGAGGCGTTTTCCTATTGTGTCACTATTCATCTGAGCGCTTTGGGGAAAATATCTAATTCAGTTTTTTCTGACAAATACTCCAGTTTGATTTGTGATTGTCAAGCTCAAATTCAATATTCATCCATTCTTATGGATAATAAAAAAATCAAGAGTTAAATGTATGTTGACTGAATTAGTGCTATAAGGGCTTCACCTTTGTAGCCCTGGGGGAGGGCTCCACCCTTATAAGCCTGGGGAAGGGACTTGTCAGCCAGTCAGGTCTTTACCTATGACTTTTGAAGTGGAGAAGGACGTCTGTACCTTTCTACTTATCCTGCTGCCACCATGACCCAAGACCGGATGAGAAGAAGTTATTGGAAAAATGGGTGGATGGATAGAAATTTAATATCCACTGCATTCAAAGATGTGTTGGAGCATTTCATGTTGACCTATGCTGTAAATGTAGGCTAGATGAAAAGAACTGGACCAACCACCTGTGATGACACCCATGGGTTTCCTGAAGAGTCAGTTTTGAAGCCTGTTTGTTTGGAATTCTGGATGACAGCAGGGACTGATATCTTCCCAAGTCCACTTAATCTGAGAACGGCAGAAAACAGGCCTAAACAACTAGTTCAAACATGCTCACCCAACCATCTAACTGTTTTAGTGTGGCTAAACTCTTTATATAGTACGATGCTAACTAGTGTTAGTTGACATCAATACTGATCAAATCTGTCTATTCATCCTCATTTCTGATGTTGGTTCTGAAAATAAACATTTGAAACAACTACTTAAATGAGGCCTACAGAAGCTCCAACTAAGCCCCAGTTGGACCTTCGACTAACACTCAGTCATCTGCAGCCTGGAGATCCCCAGCTCCATCAGCGCTTGTTTCAAGTGGAGGTCTGGTAAAAGGTGTTTTGTTGATCTTAGGCTTGCATTTCACTTGGACAACCTGTAAGGATCCAGGCCAACCTGGATGGTGACTCCGTTGTGTTGGAGCACCTCTAATTATGGATACATTTGTGTCTTTATATATTTTTACCTGATGAGGGACATAAAAGTTCTCTTCTTGTACAGTTGTCATGGAGTTTTGGAGCCGGCTTCTAGTTAATCATTCAAGGAACTGCATTTCCATATTAGCCTTACCCATTGGTGCTAAACGAAAAAGCATGTTGTAGGCGATAATTCTTCAGTTTCATAATTACTGAAGTACACATGATGTCACAGGATGTCCCACTTGTACATGTATAGACTTGGGCCATTTTTAAATGGTTGGAGTGATCGCTATGCAAGGACAACAGTACTTCTCATTGATGGACATGACTGTAACACAAGGAGGAAACTGTGACCTATAAAACCAGTGACCAGCTCATGTAAATGGGTGTTTACCATGAGTAAGACATGTATGTTTACACCAACATGAACTTTTTTTTCCATAAAGCCCTACTTTTGTCCTTATTTGCCATCCACTCAATCTACTTCATGCCAAAATCACCCCCTTTTATTTGAAATTATGATGTCCTTGAACTAAAGGAAGCTATGCATATAATGATTCAAATCTGCAAAAATTCCCCTTTATCGCCATCCAAGACTTGTAGTCTTCCTTTTTCTGATCCATAGAACTTGTCTTTTCCCAATGTACTGTGGTGAGAGCCCCATCAATGAAGATCAAAGAAGATCAGGGCAAGGTCAAGATGGAGATGGACACTGACCAGCACTCAGAAAATGTCTACAGCTAGTGGAGATGAATTTTTATAGTAAGCCTTCCTGCTGCTGCCTCTCAGTGTGTTCAAATGGACGCTCGATATCAAACAGGATGTGAAGCAGATCGACTACTACACAACATGAAATATGGCTTACTACCATCTTCAAATATTTAGTAATCACACAAGAGAGGAAGATGCTGTGAAGCAAACATTTTTTTCTTAAATGCAGTTCTTACAATCATCTTAGCTTCTGAGTGCATGTGTCACATGCACTCAGACTGATCCTCGATCATCAGTGAGAAGATTTTACACCTCGGCCATGAAAACATGAGCCGTGTATGCAGCCTTCGCTCTTGCCCAGGGTGCTGTCTGCAGATGCCGTAGAGCTGCCAAGCAAACAGCCTCTCGGTTATGTGCACTATATGCAAATGGAAACCTGTCAGCAAAATCAGAATACTACCTTGTACATACTGATACATAGTGCAGTGCTGGCAGTGTGGGATTGGATCAGAAGTGGAGTATTCTCCAAAGACAGAAAACAGGAAAGGATCGATGCAGGCAGGCATTTAACTTCGAGTTTCATCTATCAAACTACTTTACATTTTAAAAGGACTGATCTTTTTCTTTCATATTTCTTGGTTATTACACCCTTCTATTATTTCAGTCTTCAGATGGCCATTGTATATTTTGGTGTGCAGTGGCCATTTTTGTGAGACAATAAATAGCTTTACATTAACTGTAGAGAACATGTGGCAGAGCTGTAGCAGAAGTCTCATGCTGCTTTTGGAGAAGAAATGATGAGAGCAGTGGAGCTCAGTCATGTGGACTGGAGCGGGAGCTCTAAATAAGTGATGTCTGACATACAAAGTGTATTCATGTATTACAGGGACAATCGGATGGGATACAGACCACAATGAAAAAGGGGAGACAGCAGAGGATGCAGATTTGCAACCAGCTCTCTCCAAGGCACGGAAACCGGTTTTCTAAGTTGTATGAAAAACTGCAGTTTATTAAATGAGCACAAGAGGTTGGCTCCAAAAGCGAGTTAAACTCCATTTGGTTAAAACATTAATATGAGTTGTTGTGCTGCTAATTGTACTAACAGACTGCTGCAACCAGCTCTGGGTTGCCTTGCTGGGTTCAGTGTGAAGGCCTGAATGGTGGCTGAGGCAGCAGGAGAACTGGCTTTCTGCTGGAGGCGACTGCCAATGATTGGCTGGTCTGTAGCAGCGGGTGTACCTGGGCTGAGCTGGTCACCACTTTGGCTGTCTTCTCTGGATGAGACACCTTTGCTCTCACATCATTCATGACCAACCTGGAAGGATCTAGGTCTCGGTTGCAGTCGAACCGCTGCTGCTATTGGATCTCCGCCTGAGCCGCTTAGCTGGGCCGAGGCGAGGCTAGCGACGCTTGGCCAAGGTTTGCTCCGGTGAAGGTCAGGTGAAGTTCCGACGGTCCTCATTTTGGCTCCGGCGGTATGAAGAGAGCTAGAACAACAGAACTCTGAACTAGTACCTTAACATTTTCACTTGTATTAAATCAAGAAATCACTCACACATGTTAACTGATTTTGAAGTCACAGAAAAAAAAAGCTAAAAATGTGATAGCCTGTAAAAAAAAAAAAGAAGCACACTTGTACAGAATATTTCAACAAAAACTTGCTCTGAATGTGAAGTTCCAGAAAAAATAGCCAGAAATGTTTAAAATGATATTTATATTATTTACATTAGACAATTGAAAATGTAAAAAAAGTGCGGGTTTCTGCAAACAGTCAATACTGTCAATTTGCCTTTTTACATTAGTCCTACAAGCTTGTGCATTTTGAAGCATATTTTACCTTCACACGGCCAATTATGTGAAATATCGTGAAGATGTCCCTTCTGAACTGACGTCTGAAATGAGAACCAGTTCACTTGGAATGAATGTAGGTAACTTTCGTTGGGGTAAACTTGAACATGAATTAAGTTCTGACTGTCAGGACTGTTTGTTCTGTCCGTTGGCTTGTGAAGTCACTTTTTTACTGCCTGATGCAGCCACGTGTGCTCATCTCATTGTTGTTCTTCTGCTCTTCTGGACTTCTTGGTTGTTTCTCAATTCCCAAGAACGCATTTTGAGAAACTGCCCTTACTTCATACGTCTATGCGTGAAGCTTAATGTTGATTAACTTCTAGAAGTTTATCAGCTCACAATATCGGATCATCACACTATATGGGCGGGATATAAGATGAAGTTGTAATATAATATTGCCACAATTGCAGCGGGAAAGAGGCAGAAAAGACGACGAGAGGAATTTTCAAAAAAAGATTCTGGCCCGCTTATCACCATATTACTGACATGTGTATCTGGGTGGGATTAAAGTTATCTCATCACCTCGCTGTTTGCTGAATCAAGTAATTTGTGGTGGAATTTTGACTTTACAAGTCACAGACATGTTCCATTTGAACGGGATTAAAAACACTGACGTCCTCCGTAATTATTACAAATTACAGATAATTTGAATCTACTGCAAATGGAGCAAAAGGGTGATTTTTGTTTTCTGTTGTAGTTGAGGGCTCTGAAGTGGCTTTTAAAAGTAAAAAGTGGTTTTTACTTTTATACCTTTCATGCAGCCGTGACACTAGCACATCCGATAACTAATTTATTTTTCTTTCATTTCTGAATAAGTGAAGTAGTTTAATTTTGGATTTTTCCCAAATCAGACCTCACAACCCAAGACATGACTTGAATGTGCACGGTGAACCCCAGCTCCATCGTGTTCAGTGTTGCTGTGCAGATCAATGTGTCGAGCACTTCTGACATCAAAGGCATTAGGTTGCCTCCCCATTAGGCGAGCGCACTGCCTCCTGAATGCTCCCTGGTAGCACTCCAGCTCAGCTTGATGCATTCAGTTCAAGTGACAGCAGAGCAGTATCATTGGTCCATTTTATTGATCATGTGGTGATTCTCTTCCAGTTATCTACTTGGGGGAATCCAGGGTGAAATTGAAGGCTACGTAGTGGAAAATGAGATGCTGCGGGTGGTGTTTTGATTTACTGAGGATTGTGTTTCCTGATCTTTCTCCTTCTCAGTGGTTTTAGATTACATTCAGTGGTTTGATAGTCAAAACACAAAGCTGGCTTGATTGTCGGCCCAAACAACACTATTAAACCATTAAGGTGATGAGATCTAGCAGTTTTTTAAAAGCATAGCATTATTTCTTTTCCATATTAGGGCAAGATCAAGCTCAAACTTGTCATCAAAACAAGGTAACCGGGAGGCTTCTGACTGAAGGAAGGTCATTTTCAAAACCACAAGCGTTTGGAAAATGGGAGCCAGCCACACGCCCATTAGGGCTGCACCGGACCACGTACCTTGCAGTTTGGATCATATTACAGATTTCAGCCACGGATGGGATTGCTGTACAGCTTTAAAGTTTAAGAAAAGAAAAGGGAGGCAAATATGCTGCTTTCTGTTTAATAAGTAAAAATACTCACAGCATTCAATCAAGTACTTTATTTCCTAATGCAGGACAAGAACAGGACGCATGTTTGGATATTATAAAAAAAAACTGTGCAATTTTAAAACTACATGGATTAAACCTGCTTTAACACTTTATCCTAAAAAATGACTTCTCTGATATAAAAACATTTATTCAAGGAAAAAAGCAACACTCAAAAAAATTACAATAAAATCAAACTAAGGAATAGTAAAGAGCCATAATACTTGCTTACTTAATAAAACATCTTTATAACCATAGTTTTTCTTCAATTAGATGAAATTTATTACGTACTTAAAAAAAAAAAGTAGAAGTAAGAAAATTATCCTCAATACATTTCTGCAGGTTTTGGAGGCTGTTGTCCTATCAGTGGTGTAGTGAGTTGATGTTGTTTGTATGTTTTTCTTTTGTAACCATTTTATCTGCTATTCTTAAATAAAACAGAAAGCTCATACAGGTGAGGGGATTTTTGCTTTATTTATCTCCTTTCTCCAGCTCCACAAACTCCAGTCTGACATGCACCTGAAGTAGTACACCCTCTGTGCATTTGTACCTTACTGCAGATTGTGCTCACGTACCACATCCTACATAATATAGTTCTGCAATACTAGTATCAGTAGTATTACATTAGTCGTAGTATATTAGGACCCAAGAACTGGGCTAATTCAGATTTCTGAGGTCAGGATTTGATTTAAAACTAATTCACTAGCTCACATCCCGGTGCGTCCTCCTCACCAGCAAATATAATCAGTCCGGACGTTTGTACATGGAAAATTCAGCTTTGCCAAAAGAGGAAAAAAAAAAAAACCCACACAAAATAATGCATTTTTTCAATTTGTGAAACAGCTCTGAGTCTTAGAAAACAAAGTACTTGGCAGTATTCACAAGACTTCTCCGTGCCAAGCATCAATTTGTAGTGAGTCATGGGATAAGTCCCAAACTGTGAGTTTTTGGATGAGAGTTCACATCATCGCTGCCGATCAACGGCATCGCCACTGATCACTGCGCTCAGACGAGAGGAGGAGCAGGGACGGCAGCGGTGCTCAGTAGAGGAGGTCTTACGAAAATGTTACCGTGTTACAATTTTCATAACTAGTACCAAAATCTGACTGTAAGGACCACATTGATAAATCACTTTCATGTATAACAGAAATCTTTTTATGTGAAAGTTGTCAATTACAGGCATGAGCTTAAGTTTGTTTAGATTTTTATTTTTAACAACCCAGTATGAAAAAACATGTAAGATCCAAAAACATTTTAATGAGTACTTCCTGGGTCAGTAGTAAGGGTAATGATCTCATTGACTAGCTTACTGTCTGTGGTCTTGGAGGTGTCCTCCTTGTGGTCGGACTCATCTACTCTGCACTCTTTTTCTTTTTGTATTACAGTTGATTTCGATTTCCACAGTGATTATAGAAGCTTCGCATTTGATAAGTAATGATGAATAAATATGAATCTCTCCTGCGTACTGCCAGCAAGGTTACTGTTGTTTGAGCAGTAGTTGTTCAGTTGAGGGTTGTTGTTGTCTAAGCGCTGCCTGTGAAGATGATCAATACAATCCTGTCAGGGTTGGACATGGGGAATAGTTTTATACTAGAAGATAATTGGTTGTGTTTGCATGCTTTTCCCTATATTTTTGGGCTCACTGAACTTTTGGACCCACTAAATCATGATGATTTTGATTGTTTTTCTTATGTTTTAACACACACACACAAAACCCTCAAAAACAGGGCTTGCGAGCTGATATAAGGTTATTTATATAAAGACTGTTGGCCATTACATGAAGGAACGATCCATCCATGATTGCTGAAATGGGAACACTGTGGATCTTTAACGCTGAGGACTGGGTGGGTAGAAACACTTGTGCAATCACCTGCTTCTCAAGTTGAAATTTACCATCAGACTGAAACATCCTCCCAATAGCAGCTTCCCCAGAGGAGACGGACACCCATGGAGGAATCCCCAGCTGCTCATCACACCATCTCTGTGTGTCAGCATTTCACAGCCCCCACATTAGAAAAGCTGTTGTTCTCCTCTGAAATAGTCCCCCCCATCCCTCCTATGGCAGGCTTACTTTACTTACGGTTTCCTTTCATGGTCTATTGTGCACCGTCCACTGAAATCTGAGTGCCTGATGGCGCCGGTATGCTGTGAAGACACTTTATTTATTTTTTTTCCTCTTGCTCGTTGTTATCTCGCTGCTTTCTCTGGAGGACCACTTGACCGTGTCCTTGCGCATTTTACAAATCCCCTCTGGTTGATTCGGGGAATTTTTACCTGCGTGAAAGCGAGTGAAGCCTTTCTTATTCAGTGTGGATGTAAGAACAGTTTTTTTCTGTTTGCTTAGTGAATCGATGCCCTCTGTCCTGTTTTCAAAGCCGTGTGGGAAACGGTCATTTGAATCTGTGGAGGAAAGCGAATGCCACTAGAGTGCCCATACAGACTTTAATAGATTTAATAAGAAAAAAAAAAGTTTGTCAAAGCCACTATTAAACATGACAGTGTTTGAGCTGCTGGGAAAGCGTGTATTGACTTAAGTGCAAGCACTTTACCTCTGGTGTTTGATTTCTCTGCTCAGCCAACACAAAAGCAATGCTCTATATGTTGTGATTTATATTTGCGTGAAGCCTGTATCATTTAAAAGAGCAACATTGCCTCCCACTTAATTCTTCTTCCCAGCATGTGGGAGCTACTGACAGGGACACTTACAGGAAAACAGCGTGTCCGCACTAATTGTCCTCTTAGAAGGGAACATACAAAATCTTTTTACTCCTTTAATATGAAGAGTGGCTCTTTTCAGCCAGGATACCTAAAAGGAGCAGGGAAACCTTTGTTTTTGCTTCCCATTATCCGATGACTCATATTTCCAGGAAGCAGAGTGGAAGGCTGGCTTCATGGATCAATGGTTAAAAAAAGATTAGTGAGGTGAATGGTCGTGGTTACGCTGTTGTAGAGAATTCCCAGAATAGTAAATTAACATTTTGCAAGTTTCCTTTGTAAATACCAACTGACACGTCACATCAACAGTGTGTCTCAGAGCTGTCCTCACCATAATGATTTAGTTTGACTCAAATCAAGCACCGGAAAAGGCTGGTTAAATCGTTTTGGATCTTTTTTTTTTTTATTTATTCTGACAGTTTGGCAGTAACGGCTGAGAAAACTGCTTTTCCTTTTTTTTTTTTAACCTTTGGACTCACATAAAGAGTAAAAAATAGATATGAATGAGATAAATGAACATATTTCCTTTGAGATATCACATACGGGGAGGGAATATTGCACCTTTGAGGGATTACTGTGAATGCACAGCTGGAGAGTGGAGGCAGAATGAAGAGCGGGTCTCCAGAAAGCGGTTCCTGTTTCATGAAGTATTTCACTTCTGGATTTATGGCTTTGTACCATTTCAGCATAACAATGCATTAAAAAAAAAACCTTGTGCGGAAGTTCGTTAAGGAACTTTTAGTCTCGGGTATGTGAGAAAAGGGACAATAAAAATTTGCAGGGCCAGATGGCTTCTTCTATACCTGGTTATTGCTTTTTGTTTTCACAGGGATGTAAAGAAATAAATCTACCTGCTCTCTGTGTGTAAAGCAGATGTTGTACTTGTACCAAATAAATGGTGATGTCAGAATCCTCTCCGACTGGAGGGTGATTGATGTCCGACGAAGCTTTCTGCTGGAGCACACGGATGTGAAAGTCAGAAAAATGCATCATTTTCATCTGACAAAGGAACTGCCGAATCTGTGAACCCACCAAGATCTGTATTCATCTTTTCTCTGTCTCCCTTTGATCTCTGTTCAATTCCATATATATATGTCCATGTTCACCACAGAGTCCACAGCTCTGAACGCGCTAGGGTGCCTTCACAGCTGTGCTAAATGAGAGGATTAACCATGCACAGAAGACTGAGAAGGGAGACCGACACTGGATTAGTCGATGTTCCAGACAAGACACAGAAAACTCCACTTCTGTCTTTTGTCTGGAAGTAGCAGCCGTTGAGAGTTTTACCTGGAGGCTGCAGACCTGCCTCGAAGACCCCACCAGGTTTTTTTTTTCCTTTTTCTTCTCTCCTGATTGCGCTTTGTGTACACGTGCAGGGGGTTGAGCACAGTGCAGCGCGAGCTTCGGAAACGGACTGAATTTTAAGGTGGAGCTGCGTGAGTTAGCATCCGACCTGCTGTGCCCACATCTGCAGCGAGCAGTATATGAATACATGCACACGCACACTCTGGCAGCAGAGGCAAGTCTCAATCAGTAAAACCGAAGGGCTGGACGAGGTCAGTCAGCGGCAGGTTTCCCACAGTCAGCTGCTGCACCTGACTCCTGCTGCTCAAATCTGCAGTAATAAACAAATTCCCTCCTCTTCACGTACAAAGGGAAAACTATTTGAAAAGCCGCACTATTCAAAGCGACCAACAGTGTCTTTAACGGCACACAGTCACACCCACAATAGTTGATTTTGTTTTAATGGTCAGACATATTTAGGCCTAATTCCAAGATTCACGTATTTCAGTTGTATTTAAGTTTCCCATCCTTTTATAATGAGTAAATCTAATTTGTTTCAAATACTTAAGAACCAGTGTATATATTGCATAAATGGTACAATGATTTTGAGCATTTGAAACGAATTAAGATTTATTAATGATAAACACATAAATTTGTTTTTATGCATTCAAAACGTGTTGGGTTTACAGGTATTATTTCATTCTTAATGGTTTCATTTACATTTGACTGACAAATATGAACCAACATTAAGTTTATTAGTATGTTAATGATAAATGTGTTATTCAAATGGATGGAAATTGTATATGTAATTGAAATCCATAAATCTTAAGATTAGGTCTACATATTTCTGTGGGTGTTGTTGCTCAGCTCTTGCCACAGATCGTATAAAAGCTGCACAAACCCCCTGAGATGTTGCCCATGGCTTTTCTGAGGCTTTTGAAGCCTCATTTTTCTCCAACTGTGTCATGTGTCATTGATGTGAAATCTAGCTTTGGAGACCACAATGGGTTTTTTTGTACCACACCATGAATGAGTTTATTTCTGGGAACTTGGAAATGTTTGTTTATTTCTGCTGCAAAGCTGGACATTTTAACATGGCAGTCAGTGGAGATTCAGCCACTTTCGGGGCCAGCCTCCAGCCGATGAATTGCAGTTTTCTGATCTACTTTTCCGTTCAACACCTGTGTATGCATTTATTTCTAGATAAGAAGATCCTGTTTGTATAATTTTCATATCTGATAAAAGCCCAGCAGCCCACGCATGCATCACTCCAGACTAAGAGTTCAGTGTAGGTCACATTAGAAGGTTGTAAAGTCTTTGCCTTAGAATAGATAAATAACATTATTTATTCATGTTCCACAATACATCTTGATTTCGTTACCAGCAGTATTTCACATAAAGCCACCAAACAAGATTAGTGTGCTAAACTTGCCACCAAGAAAAGCAAGGAAGTTAAAAAGCAGCAACATTTTTCAGTGGTCCGATGGCAGAAATGGCTGTGATATCTCCATAAAAGTAAATCACATATATTATTAATAGTTAAATGCAGAGGCAATAATATAATACGATTTTTAAAAAAACCATTTGAATACCAGCCTATGACGTTAACCGTAATACTGATGTGGACGATGCAGTCTGATACCTGCTGTAGCTAGTTGATCCTGATTTACAACAACGTTACTCGCATCTTCATTTTAAATTAGGGTTGTCAAAGTCACTTCACTTCTGACATTATTAAAAAATGTTTTTGAATAAAGTCACACATATACAGCCCATATTTCAGGCTAAGGATTTACAAAAACAATGATTATACTTATTTGCCAAGTATTTTGTGTTTATTTTCCTCAAATTGCACAATCTCTTTGTAAATTGACTTAATTCATTAAATTCTCAACAAAAATCTTTGATGTCACTATTTTTTCAAGGGTATATTTTCTGAGCTTTTATGTTTTCGTTTTCATTTCAGAAATAGGAATTCCTCATCAAAGACTGTAAAACTCTTCCTCACCGCTGCTCAGCAGCTGCTTCCCTCTCAGAGCTTTTTAAAACACGCACAAGATGATTTTATTAATCCACTGCAAATGTGCTGAAGAAGCCAATGAGCCACAACATATGACTCTGTTATGATAGACTACATGCTGAAGAAATATAATAAATGATTGCAGCACAGAGAGCTGGATGTTTTCTTGAAATAAGACTCGCTCTTCCTCTTCTCTCACTCAAGTAAGCTCCTATTCCAGTTAAGCACGTTCATTTCACGGTCTTTGAAAACGATATGTTCAACAGTCTTGATTCTAATTTAGTGGCTGATTTGAATTCAGAATGGTATAGCTTTTCAATTTTCTGAACCAAAATAGTTTATTTCTCTGTGACAGTGTTCGGATAATGTAATTTATTATCCTCATGGGAAAATGCCCTTTATGATGGGACTCCAGACGTATGACTTGACCGTTAAATCAAATGCATTAAGCTGAAACGCTCCCTGTTATTGTTTAATACTGCTCCTTCTGTCTGGAATGAAATGTTGGATTAAAACAATAAGAACTTTCACCTTATTGAGAGTTTGATCTTGTTTAAAGATCCTGGGACAGAGTTACTAATGCTATGTGCTAACCATAAACTCTGTTTTGGTGCTAAAACTACTTTAGTATGAACTATCCAGCTGTTTGGCAAGTTGGAGCCCGTAAGGGGTGGATACGGTGATCTTTGCACCTGTTTTTGTTGCGTATGCATTCACTGTGGTTTCCTATTCCAGGCTGCACCATTCATATTGGAATATATTGAAATTATATATACAGTGATTTCAGCTTGTTTTTCATGCAGAATCAGTATATACTGAGTGACAGACATGGGGCTATATAAAATTCTCTTATTGATTAAAGGTAGGGTAAGCAGTTCTACGAAGTTTCTAATCCAGGACAGTCTTTGTCACATTGGTTGGGTATCTCTGCCCCATCTGCGATATATCCATCTCATGAGTGGTTGAAACTCAGGAGAATTCATGGGTTGTTTTCTCAGGAAAGTGTTATTGAAATGCTCTGAACTGAACTGGAAGTACTTGCAGCTAACCATAAAATGTATCACTTTCCTTTTAATGCATAAAGTTTATTTTCTGTTCTATTTTTTATTTAACAGTCAAATCAAATTGGTTTAATCAAATATGCACAAATTCAGAGCTGCGACAACAACCATTGTGTCATTGAGATACAGTCTTTTCTCTGTTTTATCCTAGCTTACAAACTCTCTTTTCTCCTCGTAGTGAACTTCGACCACTTCCAGATACTGCGGGCCATTGGGAAAGGGAGCTTTGGGAAGGTAACGTCTTCATTTTTACCTCGGTGCATGTTTGTGTGTGTCCTCAGTTACCCACCAAAGTCATTTTCTTTAAAGAACCAGCGACGGCCAGCTGAACTGTCTGGGAGAGATTAACACTTCAGCTATGGTGCTTTAAAGATGAGGAAGTTTTCATTTTTAAACTTACTATGTCTGGTTTTTGAACAGTAGTCCAGGACTGATGTAATTCTTTATGTGAAGTCACTTTAAGGAGAAGCAATTACATTTTTCATCTCACACTACCTGTTAAGAGTTCTGACCCCACTTCTCCATTTAATCAGGGAGCAGCACATTCCTGTGGCTGGATTTATGTTCATTGGTTGTGTTCAGGCAACCTGAAGGGAAGATTGGTGTGCGTCATCTTTGGTCGCCATTGTTGATGAAACAGACATTTTGGATGAACCTGTGCACAGTTTCCTTGCTGAAGAATCTCTCTTTTTGCATTGACTGTCAGTCTTCGCTAGTGATTTTGAAGAATGACTTGTGTCCCACCCCATGGGGCTCTAGAGATTAGAAAAGTTTATCCTCATTTTCAACCCTAAACATTATATTAGCGTAACATTCGTTAATTATAGCTACTTACGTTTTTGCACGCCTTGGCAAATTCCCTCTACTCTGAGCCTCTCAAAAGACAAACTTTTTTTTTTCTTCTAAAGAGACATCCCTTGATTATATGAAAAAACAAATCACACACAAGCTGAATATATTACCATGTCAATTTATGTTAATATGAACTCATTGCTTTGTTCTGTCAAGCTGCTGTCACTCCCCCTTTGTATTGAAGAGACTCTGCAGGAAGTCAGGAGGTGCAATCGCCTTCAGCTTTTATTTATTGTTTACACTTGAAGATACCATGCTGCACCCTGTCATCCAGGGCACATGACATGCTTTTCTGTGGTTTAAGACTAATCAAATGTGTTGAAATGATGAATTCTTGTCTTAGACGTCACCATAAGCTCACATGTGAGGTGTTGTGCCCAAGTCTTGTGAACTCTCCGGCTTAAGCTCCAACATTATAACTTCTGGGTTGTATCCACTCATGAAGTCATAAATACAGTTCATCAACTGACCACTAGGGGCATGGGTTAGCTGAAGGAGTCTACCGTGGATCGTTTTAGGATCCTTCCAAGTGAAAGTCTGCTGGCACCGGTTCCAGGCTGCCATTCAGTGATACCACGAGATGTTGTTACGCTGGATTCACACAGCAGCAGTGTGGCAACGCATGCCAAAGTGCGTATCTGACACTTCTGGCCGATGATGTTATCGGGGCCTTGGCTTGTCAATGCTTTTAGCACTCTGCCAAACCCTTGTTTTTGGGTGCATTCTGTTTAACAAAAATGCAGGCAGAGAGGTGAATGTCACGGTTGAAGACGGCGATGACGAGTTTTTCCTCCATTTCTCTTTGATGTGTGTTCAAAATGACCAACATTCGCTTTTGACCGGTCTCTGTGTACAAGTTCATTGGGAAGGCTGGCACATGCATTGAAGTGGGAATTGTTGAAAATCGCACAAGTTTTGACTGAAGCAGTCCAATCAACAGAACATACACAATCCACAATTCATTTTGGTATTTGGATGTCATCCCATTCAAAGTCTGTGGAGATGGACAAAGATGATGTATGCACCGCTGCTGTGTGAATCCAGAGTTAGGCTGGCCCGCATCACTTGAGATAACCATGTTTGGACAGAATTCATCAGAACGATTGTAAAGTAGGCGATGTAGCGTTATAGATTAGCACAAGCAAAGCCAACCACGCTGAAATGGTTAACTTTGATTGACATAACGTGATCTACTAGCATTCAAAGCCAGTTGGTCTGTGCAGTACAAAGAAGAAGAGGCTCCAGAACCACATCAAGAAAACCTGTTGGTGACGTCACAGAGGGTTTTTCTAGTGATACACAGTCTATGTTTGAAACTTAAACTAAGTCATAAGGTGGAGATTACCCTAACTGGTCAGATTCTACCATAAAGTGAAGGAGGTGATCGTC
>JAOWBL010021988.1:0-33437 GCA_028564865.1 Zenarchopterus dispar
ATCTATCTATCTATCTATCTATCTATCTATCTATCTATCTATCTATCTATCTATCTATCTATCTATCTATCTATGCAGCAATTAAATTAGTGTGGAGACATTTTAATGTGAATTCCTCTCAAATGCAGCACTTCTTCCCTCTGGAGGAATCTCAAAGTCAAATGCAGGATCTTTAATCATTTACAGCCATATGGCATGGTGAGGCTTGGACCAACACAGTGTGTGTGTACATACCTTCTCTGCAAGGTCAAATGATGCAAAAGTAATTCAAATGGCTTACATTTTCACATATGGAGCACAGAGCTGCTCCACATGTGATGAAATAGGCTCAACTGACCAAACAACAGATATGAAAAAACAAAAAACATCTTGTGCATGAGCGCATATGCGGAGATCAGCCATGGTATCATGACCAGCCAATTCATATTAAGGCAGCAATGTGTAATGTGAAACCAAGAATGAAATTCATACTCCACACTCCAATCAAAAGGGTAGAGCAGTACAACTGCACAAAGTGAGTTGGTCAATCCTCATTTAAGAAACGATTAAAAAAAAATAACAGTTCTGTGGCGTCAATTGAACGCCTTATGTATTGCGAATCAAAGCCTAAAACATGAGAATCAAAACACAGAATCTGTAGCTAAGGAATCAAAATCTCTAACTGAGATCAGTTTGCTATTCCACTTTCCTTTTTTGCCACCATTTCTAAAACCAGCTCTGTTTTCATTCTTCTTTCTTAATTGAGTTTTTTCTTTTTGCTGTTGCAATTCTGAAACAGTCAAATCAGAGCTGCGTCAGTCAACTGCAGTAGGTGGGATATAGTCAACATCATTACATTTGGTGTTAATCAATACACTGATAAATTAATGCCACACTAACTTGACTTACTCTATCATCAAAAATATTTAGCGAACCAAAACTTAGCAGCTGTCCACTAACAAATCTAGAAATGTTGCAAGTTCTACATCAAACTTCATTACTTTATTGTCCATAAGCTGTCTCCAGCAGGGGGAAGCACTGCTGATATTTATGTTGATTTTAGCTCCTTTTTTATCTGTTCTTTATTTCACTTCTGAACAAGGCTTTTTTCCTGTACCAGGTGGTTGTGATGGTGGCATAGTTCTCTTCCCAAAAGCTTCAGCCATCTTTGTTGTTTCTGTTTACCTATCCTAAAATGGTAACTTGGTGGCACTACCTACATGGGTAGCAATGAGTTCAAGTACACCCACAAACATTGTGACTTCTTTGTGTCATCATGTTACACTGAGGCCTCTGAAACTGATATTATGAGACTGACTAGACTAAAGCTAGTTATTCAGCATCCTAACTCACTAGATATCTCAGCAGCCAAATACATAGTTATCATTTTTGTGACATGACTGCAATTTTTCTTCTCATTCTCTTGGTGTTTCTTGGTTATTTTGGGATATTTTAATCTGTAATTTTACACATTGTTCCTTCAGCAGGGTCCTGCTTGTGTTCCCAAAATAATCAACCTTGCCGGGTTGGAGAGTAGGGTTGCTATGGATTGGGAATACTTCCTACAGATGCCACCAGGTACCATACAATTTGTATCTGGGGACTTTGGAGATCAAATGAATGTCAGAGACTCTTTGTTTTGTTGTGGCCTGCTGGGGAGGGCACTACTCTAGGAGAAGGATGCTGTCATTTTAGAGGTGGGAGGTGATTGGTCTGCAGAAATTTTTAGCTAGATGATAAATGCCAATATGGCATTCATATAAAGACCAGGATGCAGATTTTTCCAGCAGAACATTACATTGTAATAAGATGAGCACTGTTTCTTCACATTGTCTTTCAACAGTCATATTGTGATATATGGTTGTACAACTAAACCTGAAATGGAGGTAGTTTGACTAGAACATTGTGTTGTATTTCACAAATGGAACATAACTGAAAAATGATGTAATGTAATCTGTTGCACACTGATGACAACCCATGGTGCACTCCAATATATGTGAAAATAGCCTTGTTTTGAAGAAGAGGAGTAGCATAGCAGCATCCAGGTCTTGTAGGTACCAATATCTCTTCTGGAGGCTCTGGACAGGATAAGTATGGCCAGTTAGACTCAGACACTTGGTGGTGAAGGCTCTGGTGGTAGAGAATGTTCTCCAAGGCTCTGCTGCTCCAGAGACATCAAAGGACTCAACAGCCCATTCCACCTCTACTTTACCCTTCCTTCCCAACTGCTTCATTATGGCCACCACAGAATGTAGTCAGCGAGCAAACATCCAGAAGGCTTTGATGTCACCACTCGTTATAATGGGCCCATCCATTACTTCTGTGGTCCTCTGCAAAGTAAGTTGGTAGGTTACCCATGTTGAGCTCAAGTGCAGCCACTGTATCAACAAAGGCACATCTTGAATTACTGTATGAATCAGCAATGAGAAGTGTCTCTTCGATCTTCAGATGATCAACCTGTTATCTGAATCTCTCTGATGAGTCACTGGAAGTAAGGTTCCCCAGAGGAATTTAAAGATAACTGGTTTCTTTCAGCCTGTGTCATAGCTGGAGTAGTTGGCTTAGCCCCATGATAAGTCTGGTTTCATCCAGCAACAGGGTTTGGCGATAAAGATGGAGATATATTAGATTTAGGTGTCTGGCTGGACCGAGTAGGCTGCCTGCCTCAATACCCCTCTTCATCCTCACTCCCAGATGATTCTCTTTGATATATAGTCATCAGCTTGACTTTGACATCCTGAGAAGTGCTGGTGAAGGTTCTCTGTGACATGATTGCCTCATTGCTTCAGATGTTCTTGGACATGGTAGTGATTCTCTTTGGCATAGTTCCTTTGTCTCTGACTGGTGAGAAGGGGCTGATCCATCCTTTGCAAGTGAACCACATGTTTATAATATCTGAATCAGGCTAGTCAGATGTACAACTTGGCACAGGAGCTGCTCTGTCTCATAAGCACTTTTGCAACTCAGCTGTTCTAACTTGAACGCATTGTTCTTATTTTCCAGGTGAAGAGTTTCCTTCTCTGCATTAATTTTAATACACTTAACAAGGCTTTCTTTCCGCCCTTGCTATGCTTCTTAACCTTATTGGCTGATTCAACTTCCTTTGAATGCCACTCATTCCTTTTTCTAAACTTCATGAGGCTGCAGTGACTGATGGGCAATTGTGAGCGCCTAGCACCCACTGCTCCTCCACTTCCATATTATCATTTTCTTGCAAAGTAATGAATGTAATGGAGGTCTGCTTGTTCTCTTCAGGTCTGTGAGTTTAAAGTCTTCTAAGTACATGGGGGAGGAATTCTGCTTGCTGACACGTGCTGGTTGGTTGGGTCTGCTGATGCATTTCGATCACTGATGGATCCAGTTAGAAGAACCATGAAGAGAAGATTTGGATGAAAATGTGCATCTTCTGTAACTAAGATTCACAGTCCCAGTCCACCACTGCCTTACAGTCAAATTACACTTTAATTCTTCTTACTTGAACGTCTGTTTCTGAAATACATTTTTCTTTTGGTTTCTGAAATAAAAATGAACAAAGTAGAATACTAATATTGCTTGGCTTGCAATCAGTTAAGATATTGTCTCTTACACTTTCAGTCCTCCCCACTGGGTGACACATACCCTTATGGAAAGAAGATGTTTTTAAATAGTGAGCCAGTTTGCAGCCAAATGTTAGAAAGATTGAAGTGAAAGTGGAAGTGAAATACAGATCTCCAACCTTCACCTATGGCCATGTGTAGTGACCAAAAAATGAGACTGCAAATACAAGGTACCAAAATGAACTAGAAGAGGTGCTTGGAGATCTGGTCATCTCTGCTGAGATGGTTGCTCCCATGACCTGCTCCCTGAGTGATATTTAAATAAGTGGTATTTAAATATTATAAAGTAAAAAGTTTTGTTTAATTTTCCAGTTCTTCCAAATTAAAATTGTTAACACCTGGTTTCTAGACTGCTCTACAGATGAGTGATGGTAATCTGATATTTTTTGTCTCTGGTATGCAGATTATAATGACGTGTGAATTTTTTCTCTCCCAACTCCCTGCCTTGTCTCAGTTTCTGTTGATTATGTCTGCAGTCATTTTAAGAGACCCTGCTTTAAATTGTAAAACATTTTATATTCGATGAAATACAATGGCATGGTAAAAGTTCCACAAAAGCAATATGCTCCTTCAAGGTAACCAACACTTTTCTTGCTGTATGAATGATCTTTAAATGCCCAAGGCCTGAGTTTAACCCTCGACACTGTACTTATTCCAGGCCAGTGCTGTCAAGGCCTGGTGCATTTAGAAAATTGCTGACTTGGTATGTTTCTAAGGACAGAGGAATGTAGCAAGTGCACAAACACTTAAAATAATTTACTATCCTGAAGTGCCTCCTTCACAGATGCTGCAGCCACCTCTGTAGAGGGAGAATGATAGAAAAGAAAGAGAGGGATGAGAAACAGAATCATGCTATTCCTGACTAGGAAAGTTGAATGTGAAAAGTGAATGCTTTAGTTTTTGTAATCATGTGTATGACAGCTCAGTCTGTTCCTGTTTTCAAGAACATTCCCTGACAGCTATATGGCAGAATAAGAGGCAGATCTATGATCCTAGTCCAATTAATACGTAATCAAAGATCAGAAACAGTGCCCACAGGACTTTTTATTTTAGTGGTTAAAGTTCTAAAACTAACTCTTTTTAAAAAAAAAAAACATCCAGAGCAATCTTCCAGCAGATTATGCACAAACAAGAATATCTATTGACAATCAGGAGTCTCTAATTGACACTATAGTGTAGATATTTAGTGTGCCACTTTTGCATCAGTCACTGGACACACACACACACACACACACACACACACACACACACACACACACACACACACACACACACACACACACACACATTATTAACATTGTCTTTGAAAGCACACTCATCACTCATACACAGTAATTAGTAATATGAGATGACAGCTTTGGACCATAAACATAGGTCTTGTTTGTCTCCCAGCAGAAATACAGTAATGTTTAGCTCATTTCTTGTAAAGCTGCTTATTGCTGCAGTGAAAAATTATGAAGATTATTTTAATTACATAAAGCCAAAAACAAAGGAGGTACCTACATTGCAGGGGCTTTTTCTGGTCAGCCAAAGTGGAAACTGTCATCCAGGTCAAAAGGCTTTGTAGATGGGAGAGCTGAATACAAAAGCGTTCTTTGTATCGATCAGTTTAATTTCATGACTGTGAAAAGTCTTGCACAGGAGGTCTTTTACAAGTGAAATGATCCATAGATGCCTCTATAGCTACTGGTTTATGTTTTATTTAGGGTCATATGAGTATTGTATGGAATAGGAAAAAAAATCCTTGTTTCCTTGAAAGGTCCAAAGTCTAACAAACCTAGCCATGTCCATTTCCCCTCAGGACATTTTCGGTAGTTTTCAAAAGACTGAGAGTGAAACTAAAATAAGCTCCTTCTAGACAGTTGATCTGAATCTCTTGAAACTTGGTGTACCATATAACAATGTTGGTTAAAACTCTTTTTTTTCCCCCCAGATTTTTTTTTTTTAATTGTCAATGCATTTTAAAGCTGTATACCAAACAAATTTGATTCCTTAGCTTATTATGAGTCAAGGGCTAACATCTTCTGATTGCAATGTCCAAAACACCAATAAACTTGTTAGTTAGCAGAACAGGCGAGTCCTTTTAGACTCATTAAATTGTTCAGAAATCCACCTGTAGGGGTGCTACAGAGGCCATTTATCAATACTCAATAACTGCTTAATATAGAAATGCAAACATTTGATGTAGACATAGTTGGTCTCAGGGTCCTGCGAAGGACTGGTGACCTGTCCAGGGTGTACCCCTGCTTATCGCTTGTAATGAACTGGGATAGGCTCCAGCAGACCGCCGTGATACTCTAGGTGGATTCAACAGGTATAGAAATTGGATGGATAGATGGTTGGTCTCATTTATCGTAAGTTAATATTATATCCTAAGTTGCAAATTGTCTTCCCTGTCAAAATGGCCACCAGTGGCCAATCGTGTTTCAGGAAAAAATATTTGCCAGTAAAAGCAGTCACTCTCTGTGAAACTCCATGAGTTCATATATGCTGACATAGAGAAGTTCTGTCCCAAATATGAAACAAATCAGTCATTAGGGGACACTGTTGTAAACACTTTTACATTTTAGATCATAAACCAGTAATGTCATGTGGTAGAAAAAAATTCTTTTTTCATCATATTTCATTGTTGCCCACTTCAATTTAAAAAAATTCTTGCCATTAAAAAACAAAAACAACAAGCAACAAACAAACAAACTACCACAAATACCACAAAACTATCAGAGGCCATTCAATCAATTTTCACATGGTTTGGGGCAATTAATCTTGAAGGTATGCTGACAAAAATTGCATTTTCAGAATTTCAATTTTTCAAATTGTTTTAAAGTTACACTGCAATTAAATGTGTGAACATCATCCAAAGTTGCTTTTTGGCCCGCATCAAGTGACATAATCGTTCGAACTTTACAAAAACTCATTACTACTGATGGGTATGACAATCTTTGAAAGGACACCAGATTTCATAATATATGTCCATAGTTGGCGCTACAACACACACATATCACGAATTCAACACACTTACAGACGTTTACCAGATTCGACGATTTCACTTGTAGGCAGTATCTAGAGTGATTACTGCCTTAAGTCAGTCAGATGTGGGGTGCTGAAGCGTTGTTTGGACTCCAATGATTGCCCCTTGCAGCTATATTTTTATTATTATTTTTATCCTACATTTATTGTGTTTTCTGAGTGATCACATAAAAGTCTCAAATGTTTCATTCAAGTAGCGCCAATAAACAAATAACCACACACAAAGCCATTTCATTTTAGGAGCTGAATCAACATTTTCTGCAGCTCAAAGCTAGACTTTATGTTGCATTATCCGATTGTAGCTGCTATCAGTCGTATTATATAACGACAAACCAGTTGTTTGACAGCAACACTGAACTTACTTGGTAACAACTGTATATGGATAGAGAATGCAGAAAAAGTGATGCCATTATGTAACAAATATTATAATGTCAGTGTAAATATTGGCATAGGTTAAGAACCATATTTTAATCTATTTAACAGTTTATAAGAAACATTGCCAGTTCTGTATATCATTCCTGTACTTATCCGGGGAGAGCAAGGCCAATGTTGATCCTCATTGTATCTCTCTCTTCTTTTAATCACTCCTTCTCTTTTTCCTTGAGTGGGTTGTGGCAGTGATGAGGCAATGTGTTTGCCCAGAGGTTCGCCCATAACACTGAACTTACTCTTAAACTGATTGACAGGTTAATAGATAATAGCCCTCAGAGCAATAGAGAAAACAACCAGTGTAATTACTACTTCTTCATCTGAATGTGATTTATGTCACCCCATATGGGAGAAGGATAGACCTCCCTAAATGAGCACAAGATCTTCAGTGGACTCATGGCACATCAATATTACCGCGTCATGTGTGAGTTGGAGTCCACCCTTCTTCAGGCACTGCTTAAATAACTTCACCATAAGTAATCTAGTCACAAGAGCACTGATGACAATGCGTCATATCATATTACAATATGTTGCTACATGAATGTTTACTGAGTACTTGCGGTCAGATTTATTGTCTCTGCAGGGATTAAATGAGGGGGAGGGAGGTGTTGTCTATCAATGATGTGTCTTGTATATTTGGACTCTGCATTTCATGGACACTTTATGGAGACCAGAAGAATGGGAAAATCCTGTTATCATGGTAATTTATTTATTTAGTTAGCTACTTTGTATAAAATCATACCAGAAATGGTCTAGTAGTAGTCAGATTCACAACTGTGTGTAACTTTGACTCTGTACAGCTGTTTATTTAACAAAAATTAGATCAGATGTAAGTGTGTAAGTTGTTGCCAGTTGCTGCTCATCATTAGCCTGTGATGAACTGATCTTCATCAGGCATGCAAACCTCTGTAATAGCAGACATATGGCAGATGCTTGGTGATCTGGAGCGTTTAAGTGTTCATTTACACAATGCCTAGAGGGAAAGATATCATTTTTGGCTTCGTCCATTTTAGTATGTTTTTATTTGAAACCATGAAATCTTGATCAAGCATAGCAATAAAGGAGTGACAAGAAAATCCACATCAGAATGGGTAAAAGAAGCAATGGTTTTGGAAAGAATTAGACAAAGACAAGACAAAACAGACGTTTTGACTTTACCAAGACTTTTAACAAGATATTCACTGTACCATTATTTATTTAATGGCAAAACCAATGTCTTGACTTGGCCAATATACATAGTCTTGTCTTCATTTTATCAAGGTATCAGTTGCTCTCTTAAGAACAATTACATTCAGGTTCTGCCACAGGACTGGTGGGACCTTAAGGTCGTTGTGTATAAGCGAATGGCGAAAAACTTCAGTTGGCTGAAGTCATGCTGGACAGAAGAGTTGATTAATCCTCCGCAGGAATGTAAAAGGCTGATGGAGTCATACACGAAACAAAGACTTCAAGTTGTTGCTGCTAAACGTGAACCAACTGTACAAACCAATAGATTATATGGGTTCTTAGTATTTCCTAAATTTAAAAAAAAAAAACTTTTTGGGTTTGTTTTTGTTAAATAAATACTGGAGAAAAAGAATTGTGTTACTGTTCATGATTTTGTTTTCGCACAATATAAGATCCACAATGATCACATGAGATTTATGATGTTTTACAGTAAACTCCTAGGATTTAAACAGGGAATACTAACTTTTGGACACGGGTATACATTCTGTCAACCGCCAAAATGTTTGTTTTTTAATTCTTTGTTGAGGATATGGGTGTAATAAGTCTAATTTTCTGAGTATTTAGTTATCAGTAAATAATAGGGTTTTAGAGAATAACTGATTATATTCCAGGATAACTAACCAGTATTCAACTCTGCTCCATGAATTGTTGTCAGGCAGATGTGGAGCTGGTGTATATAACAGCAGGGCAAACTAGACCACTGAGAATCACACAAAGAAGTGGCTCAGAGCATCCAGAAACCCTGCTTGCTGGAGTGCTCTGAGACAAAAGCAGAAAAAAAACACCCAGAGCCATTTCCCCAGAACCTTCACAGTTATTATCTCTGCATCATATTTGAAATAGACATGTATTTCAGAACAGAGGGACCACGCAGGGTGGATGCGGGACTCTCCCCTGTCGAAGTCTGAAAGTGCTTCTACTGTAAATCAGCCAACCGCTTAATGCCACTGCCACACAAATGCACGCTAACACGCACAAAAATAGACTGTGCGTGAATGCCTGCATGCATGATTGCAGCTGAGCACACACTGTTCCCCCCTCACCTCTTACAGTAAAAGAAAGCTGGCTTTTTCCCACAGGGAAATAATCAGCTTTCTGGCTTTCATCATCCAAATGGAGCTCAGCCTTTTTCCGGAGATGGCTCTGATACTCCCAGCATTTCACACTGTAAAATAAAGACAAGTGTTTCGATTGGCCAGTATGAATGTATCGACTTACTGGGCCAATTACTGAACATACAGATTAGAGAGTGTTAACTTCCCTCAACAGCTTACACCTTTGCCATATTTTCCTCCTTCTTCCTCAAATTCTGATATCAGCCCTGCTCACCTCTCAAACCTTTCCTCCCGTTTGGACTTCTTTGCCTCACCCTTTAACACCTCTTTCTCCATCCCTGTAACCGCACTGTCTGACCCCCCTCCCCATCACCTTCCATCTTGACGGAGTAATGCAGCAGAGATGCAGATGCCATGACTACCCTGTTTCCCCCCAAATCTCTTCCCAGCACTGCACGTCTGTGCGCACGTCACTTCTGTGATCCAGCTGACATTTCAACAGTCACGCATGTCACGCTTCTTACAGCGGGGCAGGTCATTGCCTTCTGATAGACAACCCAGGGAAGACACGACTCTCTAATGTGCGGGTGTAATGGTCAGACAAAATGAGAGAGGTTCTCATTAATGTACGGGCTTTTATTTGAGAGCCGACCTTTGAACGTGGGGGGAGAGAGGGTTTCATTGAATATGCAGACAGATGAAAGCGAGAATGAAAGAGCATCTAATTACAAGACAGGCCTCATCCCTGTGATTGAACAGGGCAACCAATATCACTGCACAAATCTTTCATAAAAAGCTCCCTCCATTGTATTCTGCTCTACAGCATGTGAAGCCTTTGCAGCAGTGTGTGGGTGTGTGTTCAGCCACTTTTGCCCCACCAAGGCTACCAATTCAGGAAAACTTCTTTTTTTCTTTTCTTTTCGCTCCAGTCCCCAGTGTTCTCCACGCTGTCTGCCTGGGTTATATTTGTCGCCGATATATTGACTCAGTGAATGAAATGAAGTTTGGGCTGTGTGTCTCCTTATCTGTGCGAACCCTCGGGGGGTGGGTATAACTAGATGTTACATGCCTGCTGGAGTTGGTGTGCGGTGGATCTTACTCATTCGACCACTGGATAACAAGGCTGGCTCAGCCTGGCTTTGTGTAAGGTCTTGCTAGCAGACAGCCCCTCAGCTGTGGCAGACCGTGGGTGTTCAGATGCACTCTGCAGCGTCACTCTAGAGAGATTCTTCATTGTGTTGGCGGATGGTCTGGTGGGCATGCACAGATAAGGGCTTTCACATACATATGCATACTTGCTTATCTATGAGTTCTTGCCCCCTGAGGACATTCAGGTGCTCTTGTAACATAATTACAGCTTGAGGGAAACAGGTACTTTGAAATGAAAAATATTGTTCTTACATAAAATTATTATATATTCCACAAACTTTTATTCCTTGGCAGATGGATCAATTTCTTAAGAAATGGACTTCAGTGGAGGAAATTGACAGTATCGTAGTTTGATCTTGTTTCTCATGTCCCTGAGTGCAAAGCATCCAAACATCTG
Source organism: Zenarchopterus dispar (assembly GCA_028564865.1). Lineage (NCBI taxonomy): Eukaryota > Metazoa > Chordata > Actinopteri > Beloniformes > Zenarchopteridae > Zenarchopterus > Zenarchopterus dispar. The sequence continues at coordinate 10,863 of JAOWBL010021988.1, forward strand.
GTGCATTTGGAAATCGGGACAGGTGTTGAATCCATACTTGGGTACTTAACTGGGTCAATTCAGAGCCCTTGTAGAATTCTAATTTATAAATTGGGAGCTTTAACTTCTTGTGTGTAAGCAGGCAGTCTTGGCAGCACATCAGTGACCCAGCTGCTGCTACGAACAGTAAATCCAAAGCCTCTGCTAATAGACATCTGACAAACCTAATTTTAACACTGTTTCATCTTCCAGTCCCCATATCCACTATCAGCTCACAACTCTTTGACATCTTCTGCGTTTCTATGGAATTGGGGCACAGTCTTTATAAGCAGGCTGGCAGATTGGATCTAAACTCAACAGGACCTTGTTATGAAATTCAGCAAAGTGCGTTCAGTGTGAGAACATATCAAGGTGACTGATCTCTCCCACGAGCACAGGTCATTTCTGTGCCCATGAGTTATTTTGAATTGACTTCAGTGCAGAATCTCTCGTCACGGACACTGAAGCATTCCACATTATTTTTGTCTATGATGCGTGTGCTTTTTTTTTTCAGAGAGACATAATTTTTCTGAACAATAACGTACTCGATTATATCTGAAAAACAGCTCACCCTGCTTTCAAAACTGCTTTGCAGGATGTGACAAGGCTCGAGGTGCTCTGTAGAAAAAAAAAATCGTCATTTCCACTACTTTCTTCAGGTTTGCGATATTGCTGAGTTTCGTGCATTACCTGGCTATTCACAATGTTAAGTGTTTTTTCTTCTCACCCCATCACATTTTCTTTTTCAGAGAACCCACTAGTATGCTGTCAGAGTCATCCTAGCTGGTCTGAGAGAAACGTGTATCCCTGATGCCTGTGTCCCATCGACAACAAAGAAAAAAAAGGGAGATGGTTCTGGGGATTTCTGTTCAGGCTGCTGCCCCTCTGAGCTGAATTCAGATAAGTAGAGGTCAATGAATGGATGGATGAACAGGTGGTTTGACAGTGAGGTTAAGGAAACTTTTCTTTTTTAGGTTTGATATTTTCTTTAGAGCCAGAAGTTTATGTGCACCAACTTGATTGCTTGGAGAACTCCACATGATGTTTTGACATAAGACATTCTGACAGGCTAACTGACATCAGACACGTCAAATGAAGGCAACATGGCTGCGTGCCTTCAAACACCAGGGCCTTGTTTAATTGCATCTGGGGAAAAATCAGGTAAAAATAAACTAAGAATTGCAAAAGTTGTGTACATTTTTGCAATGTTTCTACCAACATTGCAGAGAATATAGATTGATAACTTTTGAAAATTGTCTTTTTAAATATGTAAGTTTAGTGTACAAGATTTTTCATGATCTTGCACCACAGGCCCTTAAAGTGTTTGTGAGATAGTGTGACGAAACAGGCATTAGACTGACCCAAGCCTCCACCAGAGGAAACTGCTGTAGTAACTACAGATCTACATCTTTTTGACAGAATCATTTCTCAAACATGCAGGGATGTGAAATTCCTGCTCATTAATTATTACGAAGAGTAGCGCCTTACAGTGTTTTAAATGTAGTGCTGAAGGATAATGCATTGATTGTAATTGATCTGATCCATCTGATAGTTCCTTATCATCACTGGGATGCTCTGTTTTGCAATTTAAACATTTTAACAATGTAACTTTAAGAGCGAGGCTACATAACCCAAGGATCTGCACAATTAATTTGCCTGTACCAAGGGATGGCAGATGAAAATTAACTTGTAGCTATCTCTGGGTGGTAAAGTATATGTAGTCTCTGGCAAATAAACAATAATTAAATGAATATGCAGTTCTGCAGCATAAAGTTACTTTGGCTCATTTTTGCTGATAGTGGAGGCGGGAAGGTCGCTGCAGCTCGACAGCACTTTGCAAAAATAAGCAAATATTTTCTCAAATGAAACTGAACATTTTATTTTAGTCTGGACAAAATTGATGGGTACATTTTCTAGATGACTTAAGCTCCCATAAATCATCAGTTCAAACAATAATACACACGTATCAACAGGACTGGAGTGCACAGCTATGGACACACAGCTCTGGATGGAGACAGCTTCTGTGTCCAAAAGATGAAAATGTTTTGGTGTGAAGAGTGAATTTACCCCAGAACTATAAAATGAAAGAGATAAGAAAGAGATAGGACAAGAAGGACAAAAAGATGTGTCCCATATTTTGATGAGACTAAAACTCAACTGTTGGTTGTCATGACTATTTTAAAGTTTGGAGGAAAGAGGGACGTTTGCAGGCCTGGGAACACCATCCCAACCAGAGATAATAATGGTGGGACAGCATCATGTTGTGGGGCTGCTTTACTGCAGGAAGGTGCACTTGAAAAAATAGGTCATATTTAAGGAACATCTCAAGCCAAGACATCTGCCACAAAGTTAAAGCTTGGGCGTGGAAGTGTCTTCCAAATATTTAATAAGCAAAGTACCTAAAGCACAAAGTGAAGGTATCATTATGTTTTAGCCTCAGTTGCATTTAGATCTAAAATTCAACTGAAAAGGCATGTGTGAAGAAGAGGGCCCACAAATTTGGCTCAGCTCCACCAGCTGTCAGCTTATGTAGGGTAACATGCATGTGCCTCATGATGAAAACAGATATTAAGTTTTTTTTTTGTTTTTTTTTTTCGAAAGCTAAGGTCAGAAACAAAGGCGAGCTGTCCTTGAACAGAACAGCTAAAATTGTTTATGCGATTGCTTTGAGCAGAATGTTCATCTAATAACATAGACAGAGTGTGGTCAGGTTATTTATTCTGCTTTTTGATACAAAAAATGTATTTATGTGAAAAATGGCTTTTTCAAATGCTGGTGGTTAAAAGAGGAAATTTTATTTCACCAAATGAGCAACTTGACCTGTACACGACTCTTTTAAGCCGATACAATGTAGAAACAGTAAATGAGAAAAATATCAATTCTGAATCCAAAATAAAAATGAGATTTCCTCCACATGAGCACAAAGGACAGAGACAAAGATCATATAGTGCATGTGTTAGAAAACCTTTTTTTTCCTTTGCTTCTTTAAATCCCAACAGCTCAAGAAAGGAAAAACTTGAGAGTATTTCTTGATTAGTGCAATTTAATTTATTGGCTTTCGTCAGTGTTCATTTAATAGCTTAACCATACAGCTGAGTGTGTGTACCACCCGGATGTGCTATCACAAAAATAAATAAATAAAAATAGGTGAGCATTTCACTTCACTTTGAAAGCCTCTTTAGGGTAATAGTAATACATGTACAGTGTGCATTAGTTGGCCAAACTGCTCTTCACAAAAGCACTTGAGAGCTTTGAGTAATGCGGTCCTTAAGCCCCTGAGTGGTGAATGGATAGTGCAGGAAAGGTAAAACTCTTTAGGTTCCTTTCCTCTTTAGATGAGCTCATGTAAAATAAATGGTGAATGATCACATTTAAAATATATAACTGCTGCAGACGGCCCAATGCAGATCAAAGTGAGTTTCAAAGACTGGCTGTTTTACATCCTCAACTTTCATGTGTAAAGTTCATGAAATAAGACGTTACACCTCTGTCTGCCTACCACTCACTGGATGCTGAACAATAAATATCGCTCTACCCTGTTAACTATATTTTAGTCATGTAAAAAACGTTTTCACAAATGGCGATGAGAAGAACCTTTCTCTTAAATTTGATAATTATCGTTCCCCCTACAGGCAAATTGCTTTCAGATTGGTGCACACTTTTCATTATGCCATTATGAGCGAGCATATAAAGTTTCATGGATGTTGTTCTCATTTGGAAATTTGATTGTCTGTTAAGGAGTCTTTGAAAAGACAGGTGAGACTTTAGGTACTGTGATCAAAGGAAGCCTTTTATAAGCATATCAAATTTCAGATTCATATCTCAGTTGGTTTGTGAGATATTGACATGTGCAAGTTACTGTTTCCCCAACAGATAAAATGAAACCGTTTGAAGTGCTTACTAAGACTTTAGTACTGATTATCAGTAGCACATTTCATTAACCTTGGCTTACTACATCACAAGAAAAAGGGCAAAGAGTATGTTTGAACCGCACTCACAAGATCAACTGATTGTGAATCAACTCTTCATCAGCATGCTCAGTAGATGACAATCCCAAAGTCAGTGAAAACTGGTTGAATGCTCTCTGACTAGTTAGTTTTACTTTCATTTTACATGTTTTAAAATTATGACAACACATAGGATGGCAGAAAAGATTATGAAGCTGCAGCTCTTACCTACAAGCAAACTCGTAAGAGAAGATGAGCTGCTAGGTACACACTTAGTCTCATCTGTGGATCTTCTGCACATTTTAGTCCAAAAGCAAATGCAGCAGATTCTCACATGATGCCACAAGACGCCTCTCTAGAACATCGTGGACTGTAATACACATGTGAAAACTGTCAGTAGCTATGTTCAGTCTGCTGAATGTAACTCTGGATGGTTCTTCTTCTTTTTTTTTTTAAAGAAAGGTCTTAGTTCATGGATCTAATTCTATATCTGTGATTTTTTTATCATACCACCTGAGATACATGTCTGTATTTTTTTATGCTTCTGACAAAATAAGTTATCTGAGAGGTAGAACACGCTTGACAGTTTCCAAGATACAATCTCCATCTGGGATGTTCAGAAGTCTCCATACAAATTAAAATTTAATGCTTTTCATAGAATTCAGACTTACAGAAAAATCAGCAAAGTGTCTGTCTTGTTATTTCAGGTTTGATGGCAAGCAAAGGTATTTATTGTAGAATAAAATAATAGCTGGATGTGTAGGAACTTATCTCATGGCACTCTGTTACTCAAAGATGTTGTATGCTTCAAGCATTTGTTTTAAACAAACTGTTAACTTGCTCACAAAATATCCTTTCAGTTTAGTAAACATGGTCTAAATAAAAATAGAGGAAGATCACACTATGCAGGTAATTTAAAAAAAATAACCGGTAAATCACAACATAGCTATGTCTTTGACTTTGGAATATGGTGAATATGGTGATTTTATTTGAAAGTGTTGTAAATATGTAAAAAGTATAATAAGGGCTGATTAGTGAAATCCATTGCTTGTAACAAGAGAAGACTATATTTAAAGGCAAATCATGTTTTAAGAAATTTTTCACAGATACTGAACATTATAGGCAAATACGGCATTAACCCTTTTGTCATTTTCTAACAAGGATCATCTTCACAACTCCATTTTTGCTGTCAGTTTTTTTTTCCCACCAAAAGGAACCAATATACAACCATTCTGCAGAAGTTAGATTTCTAACATGAGGATTTTCTGGCAAGCTGTCACCCCAAGAGGGAGTGGGATCTGTTGGGATCAGAAGGAGTCACCACCCCTGACCTCAGGCTGATTCGACCTCACCACTAAAGACACCAACCCCCCCAGCTCCCCACCCTTAACCTCACCCTGACTTTGCCATTGCATGAACAGTAGTAGTTATTTCTCTCTCCTCACCTAGCTGGACTGCATTTTCCTCAAGAGACTGAACTTCTTTTGGTTCAGTCTCTTGTCAATCAAACTGTGACCTTGGGATGCCATTCCAAATATAAATGAAGAAGAAAACCCAACTTGTGGGGTTGGAAGTGTCAGAGTTAGGATGAAATAATTCTGAGACATATGAGACAAGTTAGAAATATTTAATGTTCGACAATGACAGGCATCTTCTTTCTTTCTTTTCATTTCTTTTTTTTTCTTTAGATGGATCCTTTGGCTATATTACTCATGCCATCTCTGACATCCAGATACACAATGCAACCCTGTCAAAAATGTTATGACTTTAGATTTTCTTACATTGCCTGGTCCCATGGAATACACCTAAGAACTCTGTTCCATCTGTGCAGATACCAAACTATTTCCAGCCCCTCTGTCCTCCTCTACATTCATACCAAATGTGATGCATTTTTTCTAGATTTATACCAATGACTCTGATTGCTTCATGTGTATGTATCAGTTAAAATTCCAACTATACAATGATGTCACAAACTGTATGTTGGTAGTTGCATCTAAACGTAGGTACCTGAACACATATCCCCCCACTCACATGCATCTGTTGAAAGCTTTGTCAGTGTTGTTCTTTAAGCAAGCATGCATCAGGTTGCTCTTATAAATTGAACATCAACTGTACTGAGTTCCTAAAAAGGCTGTAGGAAACTATCCCCCCCTCCACTAATATTTACAAACTCCAGATTTCGTACAAACTGGGAGATTCTCATGAACCCACCGTTCATAGGAACCTTTGTGACCGAGACTTAAATCGTATTTGGGTTTGGTATGGACCACGTAGTGTGAGTGAGCCCTGAGCCTTGATATTTAGTCAACTGTGTAGAAATGATCAATTATTAAATTTAATTAATAGTGGACAATGACATACAACAAGGTCCAAATACATAAGGTTAGTTAAATGGATAACTAACTTTGTTGTTATGTCATTTGTGCATTCGCTCATAGCATGTTAACTGCTCCATGTGCTACATAACATACCCCCCAACCCCCAACCATACCATGATGGATGCTGGCTTTCTACTGTGTTCTGATAACAAGCCAGATGGTCCTTTTTCAAATGCAGTGCCATTTGACAGTCTGGTGATCACTGCTGTTAAGTGTTTTTCAGCTTTTCACTGCAGACAATCCCCCAGATTCCCTCTATATTTTATTTTTTTATTTTCCTGATGGATTTGTAGGTCCCAGTAGGTTGTTACTTACAATCAGCCACAACTGCATTCTTTGTAGGTCCTTTCATTATTTGTCATTGATGTTCCGGTTGTTTCTGTGGTATCTGTTCAGGTGGGTCAGTCTTCTATCCTATTTCTCAGTGGACCGCTGTGCTGTTTACTTTTTGTAATGATCATAGTTGTGGCATAAGCTACATGGGCGTGTGGAAGAGGGCAACAAGCTCTCCATGCCTGGTGGAGTCTTTCCTGATGTCATCCAGACATTCCTGGCAGCCCTCCAGTCCTGACGGTGTCATTTGGCTGGCTTCAAGGTCTTCAGTCAGACACTTCAGAATCCTGAACAGAAATATTACAAAAATCTGATTTAAAGTTCTAACTCTAATTTCATCATGTAGTGTTGTGTTTCAGTAATTACTGTAGCTTCTTTCTGGGCATTTCAACCAAACATTGTAATCTGTCAATTTGTTTCCCCAAAAGTCATCAGAAATATCAATATAAGGGCTGACTTTTAAAAATGTATTCAGATGGCTTATTTGTGTTCATAATTAAATGCTTTATTATCTGCTTCAACCACAAAATGCCACCATAAAAACAACATTTTCCAGTTTGGCATTCATCAGTTTTCAGCACAAAAATCTACTATGCATCATTTCATAGCAGACATGAAAATAGCATCGGGGATGGAAGCATAAATTATATTAAAATAGCTGAAGTAATAAAAATGCTGATGTATAACAGCTCTGCCTCCCAGGTTACAACCACCCTTTGAACAACATGTTTAGATATACACACACCCACAAATGATGCTCAAGAACTGTTAAAGGAGCATGACAAAAGTCCCAAATTCACAGTCAAACTTAAAAACCCCCCAAAACAAAACAAACAAAGATAGATATAGCCTCTGTGGCTGACGTATTATATTCATTAAAAACAAATGACAACCATACAGGTGTGTGAATTTTTATGTCATTCATCAGTTGAAAATTACGTGAAACTTCAGGTTTATGGCTAGCTAGGAGACAGGTTATTTTTGTTCATTTATGTATTTTGTGACAGCTGCATTGGTGTCAAACAGCTAGTTTTAGCTTTCAAATTAGATAAAGGAATAGGTGGTGGGTGGATGAAATGAGGATAAATGAGCAGATTCAATCAGGATGAATGTAAGGTATTTTCATGTTGGGATTAAAGGTTAGTGTGAGCTAAAATAGCTATCTTACCAAGTGCCAACCATCTAACTTTCAGATTGAATCTCATGCAGAAGTAACAAAAGTTGCAGTTCCTTGACATACCACTAGAGGCTGGCTGCAAAAGCCTAGCAATTTGACAGTTTGCTCAGCCAATGGCTAGCCATGATCACATCATCATCAGTCATTCTCATGCTGTAAAGCTAAAGCCTCTGTCACCTATGTACCTATGAATGGTGGGTTCATGCGAATCTCCCAGTTCGTACAAAATCTGGAGTTTGTAGACATTTGTGGAGAGGGGCATATGTTCCTACAGCCTTTGTAGGAACTTGGTATATCTGCTGTTCAAGTTGCATTAGCAATTTAACTCATGCTTGAGAAAATGAGGTGATTTTCTGCTGCCCTCTGGCCGTAGAGTTGATTTGATCTCCCTAAAGCTTTCTCAGAATCTACTGACAGTATACTTATCACAACAATTGTTGTCAGAAGGTGACTATGCTGGACACCGATGAGCAACTAGTGCCCTTCTTGGTGCGCTTATGGAAATTCTTGGATGTGACTGTTGACCAGGCCACAAACTTAGGAATGGGCTACAAACGCTGGATTCTTATAAAGCTGCCTCATGGATGTTGTAGGAAATGTAGGAGTGTTCACAGCCGCTGGTACGGGTTATTGTGACTGAGGCTTTAGTTATAATCATCAGATTGTACTAATCACAGTAAACACAGCAGTAATTTGTGATTTGACAACAGAAACAACATCTGAAGTGGGATATTACACTATAAGTTTCCACCGGTAAATTTGCAGCTCCTTCAGTGAGGATCAGCTGAAGGAGCAGATAGCCACAGCTAACTTTGATTGACATATGGTGGGTGCACTTCAGTCAGCTGTTGGACCATGTTTGGACCGTTACCATTATTGTTTCCATGTACACTTAAAACAATGAACATTCATGTCTAGGAAAACAAGCCCATATGTTTTTCTTTTGTTAGTTTCATGAATAGATATGAGAATGCATGAGTTTTAGAGTATAGGTTCTGTTGGGCATTATAGAGTTGTTAGTCATCTTTAAGATTGTTTTCTAAGTAATGGCCCATGCCTCACAAGTACAAGAGACTGACTTATCTTAAATTTCAATAAAAATAAAATATTTGTGCAGTGGTTTCCCGTTTTAATTTATTGTGCTTATATGCACTAGGTAATAGTAACAATTATATAAATATCAATGGATTTAATATTTTAAATTTTAAATAAATTAATTTTTAGTTTTCAGTTACACAACAATGTTAGTTTATTACTTGAAAACAATATGAATATAATAGCATGACTAAAACAATTGAACTTCAAATTCTGTTTGCTTCATAGCAGTCTTAATTATTGTGCTCACATTGCAGCTAGTAATTATAGGACATAAAAATAATCAAAGCAGTTACGCTATCCACAGATCAGATAACATTATCAGTCACAAACATGGAGCTCAGACCCCAAACTTCAAAACCGCCAGTTATTGGCAGGATTTATAGGACCACTCCAGTCGGTATTGTGCTTCGGTGAATAAACAGTGATCTGCTGTGGGATAATTTGAGGTAATTAGAAAAGATTATGGGCTATATATTTTCGGTGTACTACAATTAAGGCACCTTTATACCCATGCAAAAAGTAATTAATATTGATAGAAGAGTGGTAATTGTCACCAACTGGACAACAATGTACATTTGATGTTGTTTGGTTTTTGCAGTGCCACATGTAAACCTATTTAGTGTGATTTGCACAAAAAATATCAGTGAGTTGATTTCTCTCTGAAATGAGATGGAAAGAAACAACTTACAAATGTAACATAGAGGAATTCAGGGGAATGCATGCCTGCTTGCACATCTTGGTATTAAAATAAGTGTGTTTTATAGATAGGATCACTGTAAGGTCCTAAGAAGAAGATAGAAGTAGGATACAATGAACTTGCAATGAACTACAATTGCATCCAAGCCTTTTTTTCCTTGCAGTTTCACAATCAACCTGCTATAGCTCTTACTCTCTCTTAGTCATCTATCTATATGACCTCCAGCCAGACCTGGCCCTGTGAAAGTAATTATGAAAAAAAGCACCACTGATTGATGATGAAAAGAGAGCTATATTTGAAGATATCATATTAATAATATGACAAGCACTAATTCAAACTGAAAGCCTCACAAATATGCGCACACAGAGATACCGTCACACACCCACAGACACGACGAGACTCCTGGGAGTGATGGATCTTGATTAAGTGAAGGGATGCAGGGAAGGAGGTGGCGTGGGGAGCAGAAGATGACACGTCAGAGTCATTTAATGTAAAGTTGTGACACTATTATGAAGCTTGCTTTGGAAATTGGCAAATTTGGTACACAATTACACTCCCTCTCACATGCACAAGTCTGGTTCACCAAGAGATTTCTTCACACAGCTTATAGCAGGCTACGAGTCAAGCATATTGATAACCGCTAAGTCACATTCTCCTGTAGTCATCTGCTGCAACACATCTCACTCTGTTGTCAACATGTCAATTTCTGATCTGCACCTCATGGGCTGACCTTGGACAGAGAATTATAGAATTTTTTTCAGCATCATTTTGGCAACTGTGTGCATGTATGTGCAGGCGCCTACACAGGGCTAGCCTCTCGTGATTCCTGAAGGAAGAGAAAAAAAGAAAAAGTAAATAAATCCCTTGCGGGTTGGAAGTGTTAGAAGCTCTTGCGCTTTTGTCCTGCGATGCATTTGGAATCTGTCAATCAATAGCCTCCAATTACAAATATAATACACCCAATTGACTTGACGGGTGAGCGGCTAGATTGTAGCGTGAAAAGCTATTAAAGGGGTGCGGCGTGGCGTGCAGAGGGGCGAGCCCCGAGACTTGTCGAAATTGGGGAGTGGGGGAGTGTTGGGGGGCAGGCAAGGGCTGAATGGAAGATGCTGTCAGGAACTAATAGCTTTGGGATGTGCTGCTGGGTTGTGTGTACAGCAATCTTACTTTTTCTTTCGGAGGAAGGGAGTTGGGGAAGATGGGGTAATTCTGCACATGGGATGGCCTAAGCATTAACGGAGGACAGTGGGTGCACTCTAATAGTTGGTCAAATCTTAGTAGCTTCATTTTCAGTCCTATGTTCTTTTGAACTTTATAAAAATCCTCTCATCTTGGTGGGTATTTTGGCAAATAAAACTTGACATGAACGTCTTTCAGTAGCATCATGATTAAATAGTTTAATAATCGTAAGCAGTAATAATTTGAAGTAGTACTTTCCTACATGACGTTATTAGTCATACATTGATGTAAAAGAATTTTGACTTATTCTTCCTTAAAACATTATATCAGTTTGTTGAAGTTTTTGAGCTTTTGCTTAAGCACAGCTTTCTTAAGGTTCTATTAGAGTTATTCAGATGGGTTAAAGTCTAAACTTTGTCATGATGATTCCAAAAACTTGAATTTTTTTTCTCTCTCTCTCTTTTCCAACAGTTTCAGGTGCAAAACTGATGATGTGCTTTTGATCATTGTCTTTCTGTGTGACCCAGTTTCGACCAACCAACCCAGACAGACACATTTATGTCTACAATACTCTGGTATACAGAGTTTTCAGATCCCATGTCTGGAAAGATGTAGGGCCTGAAAACCATTTGTAGGGCCTCCCTAAATAAGGGGTGTGTGTGTGTACATGTGTGTGCGTGTGTGTGTGTGTCTGTGTGTGTGTGTGGGTGTGTGGGTGTGTGTGTGTGTGTGTGTGTGTGTGTGTGTGTGTGTGTGTGCGCTATGTTTGGTTTTCACCAACAGGGCACTGGACGTTAAAACCAAAAAACTCCACTGTTGTCTAATAGTTTTCAGAAGTCTTGTGGTATGCTCAGATTTTCAGTTTACAAAGCTGAGATATTCTTCTATGTTGCTTTTAGAGAAAAGAAACTTTCTCCTGGCAGCCCTTATTTTTTAAAATAATTATTTATTATTATTATTGCTACTACTACTACTACTACTACTACTACTACTAATAATAATAATAATAATACCGGTAATAATTTTTTGAGTGTAGGTGTGGAAATCCATGAATATTCCAAAGGGGCATCAGAAATTTTTTGACACCCTTTGCGATCAAAGAGCATGTAGGTCCAAGTACCTACATTCTTGTTAAAGGGAAAACTTGCTATGTTTCCCATTTAGCCTCAATGTCTGTTGGACTTCCTGACTACCGAACTCAGTCAAAGATTTTTCTGCTTCCTCTACTGAAGAAGCAGAAAAGTCTGAGAAGTTTCCAGGGAACACGAAACCAGCCTATTACAGTATACACACAGTATGTAATACAGTGTATATTAGCTCAGGAACTATGACACTTATTGGAAAATTACATATTTCTTCAGATTTTGATTTCTTTAGATAATAAATGGGTTTCTTCTGTAATGTGAAGACAAATTGTCACAGGCAAAATATTATTTAGGACTTTTTCATAATGCACCCTGTTACAAGAAGACTTATTCTTGTATTCTTGTTAGTGTGTGTGTGTGTTGGTGGGGGTCAGATTGTAGTTATATTATGAACTCTAGCATTGAGTATTGTTCTCAGCAGTTGCACAACGAGACAGGAAGTGAGCTTGTTTTATTGTCATTTACTTCTTCCATGCTGTTACAGACACATTGTTTTCTTGTCTTCATTAAATCTGTTGTAAAATTACTAAATACTCATTGTTTTAACTTCCAAACATTACACAAGGTACCAACGTAAATCCTATGGAAACAGTAAGGTGGTACTTAGTATTGTGCACTGCAATTTTTTTTGGCTTTCTCTGTTGTTGTATTTACCTCATACTAAAATCCCCTTATGACCAGGTTTTTGTTTTAATCACAAACAACATTTGGACACAACTGTTTGCACTGTCATGACTGTGTGTGATCTTGAAGGAATTTGACGATGTAGGCGCTGCACCACGCCAAACCAGCATCACCACCATCAGGACGATAAAGTGACATCTCCAAGACTGAAAGCCAGCTTTACTGCAATACCACTCTGTCAAGAGAGGAGAGGCATAAGAATAAAAAAAAAAAAAAAAACCAGAGACAAGAATAGCAATAAACATTGAGAGCATGTGGGTGGAGGATAAAGAGGACTCTGGAGATAACTAAAACATTTGAGAGACAGGTGCAATATAGAGCAAAAGGAGTGTACAGGGAGACAAAAGCAACACAGGGGTGGGGAGTGTTGGAAATAATGGAAGACAATCAGGGGAAATGACAGAATGGGAGACAGAGATAGACTGTTTGGACAGCTATTTATTCTCATAAATATCTGCTATCTTCAGGAAAGGATGTGAAACTTTCTAAACGGGAGATTCACAGTGACAAGCAGCAATAACAAAAGGTAAAATGGAGGATAGAAAGACATAGACTGAGATAATGAGGAAAAAATTGTTTGCTTTTCTGAAATCATTGGATTTTGGAGGTGTTTGTTTTCCGCTGGTATCTCTGAGGCCCACACAGCCCAAGGAATCAAATTAGGTATGGGATGAGATGTATCATCATAGTTTGAGTCCAATATTTTATATTGACAGATTTTTTTCAGGCTGACATAAAGCGTTTTGGTACCACTGCAGAAGTCAAAGAATGACTAGAGAAAATCAAGACTTGCCGTGGAAGGAAAGACCAAGTGTAAGTTTAATCCCATTTAAAAATATGATGAAAGTATAAAACAGAGCACTTATGTTGCTTAAAAATGGTTCTGGATGCAGCAACTAGACAGATGTGGAAATAAAAATTAAATTCAAAGGTTGTACTGGCAGCTACATGGTGAGATCAGAGACTTTTTTTTTTGTAACTTTAACTCCAGAGCAGCTGTTTCAGCGTTGGGAACACTATAATGCAATGCTGTTTTTTTTCTTTTTGCATTATTTTAGAATGAACCTGGACCTGAACCTAGCTACACACTATGAATGTGAAAGTGAAAATGAAAAAGATAAATGAAATCCCTGGTCAACAACTTGCTAGAAAGTAATGGACAAGACCACTTTTTCCTTTAGAAAGATTTTAGAGGAATGTTCCAGGGTTAATACAACTCTAAGTCTATTATTATTTCATTAACGATGTTAAATTCTTGTTTGGACCCAAAAACAACATGAATTACATTAGTTTTGAGTAAGAGCAGAGTATGTGTTTGCAGAAAAATGGCAATTAATGTTAGCACATGGGGCACTGGAGCTTCGCCAAAATAAACAGTTGTTTTAAATCTCTGACAGTCTTTCCACTTAAGTGATTGTTCATATCCATAGAACTGGGTCAGTTCTGAGATATTTATGACAAAACAGGAAAGTGTCAAAAGACGAGGTAATGACCTCCCCTCTTGACTACTACTACTAACCTGAACCAAGGCATTAAAGGTTCATGTTATTAAAGTGCATTAGGCCAAGATCTTTATGATCAGGGTTGGTTGTTAATCACAAAACATGAAAATGACTTATAGGCTTGTACAAACACTGAATCGTTGGTGGAAAATGCAATTATCCCTGCCATGCATGTGGTACACACAACTACACACAACTGCACACACACACACACACACACTCACAGATCATTGTGATTTTAGTCATACAGCATCTCTTTCATCTTGCATCGTTTATTCATGCAGGCAGGTTGATTACTATAAGAAGTCAAAGGGGAACAAGAGGATGATGCCTCAGTATGAAGACCTGTCATGTAAAAGTCATAAAAAAATATGTCTATATGTGTAGAAAGTACAGTATATAACATGGGCAGCTATCATGCTGATAAATACAGTATAGAAGCTGTCGGAGGTGCCATGCTGTCCCAAATACTTGCTATGATGTTTTATATATTGTATATTGTTTTATATAAATGCTTCTTCTTAAGCTAGCTTTCGACTTGAACTGTAACAGTTTTTTCTTGGGTTAAATAGGTGATGTCATCATTTCATAAGCATAATTTGCATTAATTACAAACAAGAAATAAAACCAAGAATAAAAATACCACAAAGGTGTTTTTGAGTCCTCAAGTATTCACCTGCTTTCTTTTGAAGCCGATCGTGTAAGTCTCTATGAGTTTGTATGCAGCACTTATGGAGTTACCCCACAATCTTAACTGCAGTGAGATCTGGAGTTGACTTGGTTAATTCCAGCTATTTAGTAGTTTCACCTTCAAACATGTGAGGTCTACCCTGGTACTGTTCCAGATCACAGTCATGGTGAAAGGGGAACCTCCATGCCAGTCCAACATTTCTAGATGAGTAAAACAGAGTGTGTTTGTCTTTGCCACAATGCATCAGTCAATCCTGACTTATCCCCTAACCAGCTCTTCAATTCTGAGCAGTTTCTCAAGCTGTGCCGACGGGAAAACATCCCTGCAACATGGTGCAGACACCTAATAGATTAACAATCGTAAAAGCGTAATTAAAAGCTAAATTAGAAAGATGAGTCTTGAGTTGCCTTTTAAAATCATTTAGCGTTTCAGCTGCTCTCAAGTCTTCTGGTAGATCATTCCACAAACACCTTCACTGTATGTGTTTGTTTTTACTCTAGGAATGGTTCAGCATTTTCCATCAGAAGACCTGAGAGTCCGACAAGGATCATAAAAATGTAAGCAACTCTGACAGATGAGAAGGTCAAAATCCAGGAAGAGTTTTATAAGGATCTTAAAATCAACCCTGAAGGAAACATGTATCCAGTTCAGAGACTTTAAAACTGGTGTAATAAGCACTCTCTTTCTGTTTTTAGTCAGCAGTCTCCAAGATGCCTTTTCACTAACTCTTTCTTTTGGCTTCCTCTATGCAAAGAGTTTGAGCTTGTTATTTTTCCATAAAGATCAGCCTCAAGACAGGCTTCAAGTGATCCTAAAGGACAAACTCTCCAATCTCTTTGGAGCTCCTTCAGGGAAATGTTTTTAACTTTGGCTTCCATCCCTATATTAGCAGGATTTTTAAAAAAAAGAATATTATTGAAATAGACTGAAGAAAAATACATTTTATATGAAAAAAATACCAATGCAGAATTAAGATAACAAAAAAGTTATGAACTTTGAAATAAATTTATGGGCCAAACTAATTAATTTAGCTGTAGCTAAAATCAAAACCATTCCCTTATATTAAAAAAATGCTGTAAAAGATTAAGTCTACCAGAACAAACTGACAACAAATTCCCCAAATACAACCTCAAATGCTTCCCCCCCACCTAGAGTGTGACTTATTATTTATACTGTGAAAAATTAAAAACCATGCCATTTAGGTTAAGACTGATACAATTCTAGAAACCCAGAGAGATGCTACTGCTTATAAATTAACAACAAAACATTTTACATCTCAGAAACACCATATTTTTATATTCAGCAGCAAAAATACTAAAGACACTTGTTAACTAGCCAAGTGTCTGAGTTTTGGATGAGTGGAGCTATGAGGTGGGGGTTATATTACCATCCTGCCCTCATTTTGTCAGGAGTTATTACATGTTTTTAAAAGAATATGCAGTGGAGTAAGATTCTAGCTGGTTCTTATGTTATTCTCTTAAAAGAAGTTGGAATGTGAAGTGTGCCCTAATAAGATGAGAAACATGAAATAATTCATGAAAAAAATACAGTAATGCTTGAAAATTAGTTAGTGCTTCAGAGTTTTCTTTCGTTACATGTTTCCTTAGAAATCATCACTCTGCATGACCTACTTTTTCTTCAGATTCAGATAGATATTGTATATGTCTTGTTTTTTCTTTTTCCTTGAGAAGTTGCTGGTATATTTCAGAATTAATTTGATCAGTGATGGCAAACTCTGTTGCCCCAGTGGCAGAAAAATATGTTGAAAAACTGCTGCTCCGAGTCCCACAATATTTCACACATGAAATTTCTTTCCTTCGAGCATAATCCTTCTCAATTACACCAAAAACTTGGTGACATCAGTTTGCAGAACATTTTTTCATTAGGGTGTATGGCTCTGTCCACCCTCCGTGGCCCTGCCTCTTCTTCCCTCGTGCTGGTTTGGTTGTGTTAGCTGTTTTGAAGGTTAGGTGATGGAGGTTGTTGTGTTGGTGAGGAGCAGTGAGAACTGGTATTAGGAAGGTGACTCTGGGACACCAGAGATCACTGTTTAGCCTGCTGGATGTGTCGTGGGACTAACTAAAGGAAACGCTAGTGAAAGGACGTTCCCACCTGAAGACCTCTTGCTGTTCACAGGTTTATAGTCAAATTGTGTCAGTGTCATGTCCTGAGGGTGCGGTTTCCTGAGAGGACGCTGAACGCATCACCTCTGATCACTAATCATCATCACCTGTGCTTCTTTGTATATAAGCCGCAGCCTCACGCTTCACCAGTGCCAGATCATCAGTTGTCCGGCCTGCTTGTGTCCAGCCTTTTGATGACCTTGTTTCCTGTTTCTCATGTGTAGACCCTTGTGTTTCCTGACTAACTGTTTCTGCTAATCCTCTTTGATACCTCTGTAGGGATTTTGACAGCTCTTCTGGTTATCAGACTTGGACTGGCTTGTGACGATTGAGTGTTGGATTTACCTCTGAGTTTCCTGATGATGATTCTGCTGGTCCACTCTGGATACTTCTACATGGATTCAAATGGCTCCTTTGGATAATGGACTTGGACTGGTTTGCATGGACTGAGTATTTGAATTGATCCTGTGTTTCCTGTCCACCTGTCTGGATTCTCACCAGCACACCTCAATAATCTACTTCAGCCTCAATAAAATATTCCTTTATCTAAGATCTGGGTCTGCCTTTCATGGGTCCAGTCTGCTAAATGTGACAGTCAAGGCTTTTACTGAGTACCGATCCTTTTTGGAGCACAAGTTTGTGTTTATTTCAACAAATATTTTTTTTTAAATAAAAAATGAAATCTGTTCTTTAGAAAAAAAATGGATGAAAATTCTTCTTTGCAAAACAAAGTTTTCTCCCTTAAATGAAATAAAATTTGAGTGACATTTAAGAACTTGGACTTCCTAATTAAACTGAATTATTGTTTGAATTATGTTCTTCACGTTCTGAGCGCACCACGTATCAGGACATTTCCTACTTCCCAGAAGCCTTAGTTCTCCCAAACCTTTTCTGATCGCAAATTATGTCTGCTGGAATGAGAGCAGGAGAAAAATTACCAGGCTAGAGAAAAGAGGCTGTTACACATTTCAGGGCAGCAACATTAACCTTACCAGCATCATCCATTTCTCAGCTGTCATTCTTTCCTCCTCAGCGAGAACAAGATGTGCAACCGTCTCTCTTTTTTCCCATTTTTTTCCCCAACAGTAATGCAATCAGAAAGTTAACTTGCACAAGGCTTCAATGTTCAGAACATAAATTAAAGAGAAGAGGATTGGCCATGTACCATCTGCAATGGTACATAAAGATATCCACAGTATTTTACATTTTGTTAGAGCAGCATAACAGAGATTAATGTAGAAACTATTACTGCATGTCCTTATCCTTTCCTTTACATTATATTCCATATTCTGCTAATACACCAGCAGGAGACTCAAATGGGTTTAAAACAAACAATCCCATCAGACCAAGTTTATTTGTTTGAAGCTTTAAGACAAATGCCAGCCTAATGCAGAAATCATACATGTGTAATTTTCTGCTGATCTCGCAGTGTTGGAGAGCAGCTTTCTCATACAGCTGAAGACCAGAAACCCAAGGCTGCAGTCTCTGGCATCAAAGATGAAAAAGCCCTACAACGAAATGTGATCTAAACAATAGTCATTATTTATCCAAGGTCTTATGTTTATTTCATCTTTATGTATCAGAATAAAAAGACTATTGAGGAAAAAAGCTTCTATCTTTAACCAGCTGGGTTATTGTTGCTATGAGTTTTAAATAGTGAAAGTCCAGAAAGTTTCATTGTCTCCTTTTTCCAGTTCGTACTTCTGATAGAGACTTGTTTACAACTCAGAACAACGCACTCAGCTGTCCAAAATCATAAAAGGAATATATATGGATTCTGATTTTGGAAGTAGATTTTCCTTTTATTGTGTCACATTAAGAGCTTCATCTATGCTGATGGACAAGCTGCTGTTGAGTGCAGTAACATACCAAACTACCACAAACAAATAACTGCAACTTGAATATACTTACCATTGTTTATTATCAATAAAATATTAGCCAGTCCTGTCAGCCTTTTTTATCTGAGGCACTTCATCTCTATTCTGAATATGCTGCATGCTTCAATAACATGAGGAGAGTTGTGAGATTGAAATTGTATTCTCATAGACTTAAGGGAGCATGCTGGGTTGTGAGTATAGTACTCATATGCTTGAGTGTTTGGGTGTCTCCGTGTGTGTGTGAGTGTGAGTGTTGAACTTCATGGGAAGACAAGTGGACAGTGGAGATATTGACAGAAGGACTGTGTGTAACCCATGTAAAATTCATGCACTGGGTTGCTTTTACAAAAGAGCCCTTGAATGGTAACTGGGGAAAGATTACACTGGTGAAAAGGGAGTACTGAACTGAGGAAAAGAAGACAAAAAACTGAAGATAGGAAGAAATTGCAGGGGGGAGAAAAACAAACAAGTAATCCCAGGTGAGTGACCTGTAAGCCTAGGCTAGTGACTGAATTAGGTTATTAATCACTTAAAACATGAATATCTTATGTTTTATAGCAGAGAGTTGCAAGACTAGGGCATATGCAAAACAAAGAAAGTTCAATAAAACAAATGAAAAGCCCTCCACAGAGAGCTAAGAACAGTCGTCTAAGAACATAAAATCCAAATGAAAAAAAAAAGGACAAGCTCCTGAGTAAGGACTAGAATAACAATGACAGAACAGGAGACAATGACGAGATTCTATATATCAACAAAGAAGCAAAACCTGTCCACCACTTCTTCCCATTTCAACACTATGGTGTTGTGTGGAGGACCCAAACCCAGGAGGCTGAGAGGCAGGAATAATTTTCACAGGCCTATAAGCCAAAAGCACTGCCACAGCAAGATGTCAAAAAAGAAATGAAACATTAAGAATAAAAGAGAGGTGAAAAACATCAGACTCAGAATCACTTTATTGCTATTGCCAGTAAACAGGTTTACAGAGAGGAAATTGCTCTGATGCAACAGTGCAGATAAAAACATGAAATAATGTAAAGTAAAAAATAGAATAAAAATAAATACATGTAAATAAGCAAAATAAATAAAAAAAATACTCAGAATATGTTTAGGAGAAAAAAGAAACAACGCAACACAACAGGTAGAATGACAAATGGACTATCAGGGGAGTAAGTTCACACAAGACTGTAGGTACACACTAACATACTCACATGTGCCCAACAAGAGACAGGTCTTGACAACTGCAACAGATCTGAACAACAAAGAAAGACATTTCAGAATTAAAAAGCAAATCAAACTAAACACAAATCAAGAGCAAAAAAACAGAAGCACACAATCCATCCATCCATCCATTTTCTATACCTCATGAATCCATCTACTGAGTCACAGGTGTCTGCTGGACTCTATCTCAGCCTATATCAGGCGAGAGACAGGAGTACACCCTGGATAGGTTGCTAGTCCATTGCAGGGCAAGAGCACAAGCCAACCAAGATTAAAACCCAAAAGAAGAACAGGAAAGGTAAACAAAACCCACAACAGGAATCCCAAGACAAAATAAATGGCTTTGTGTGGCTGTGAAACTCATCCTTTAATATCATCATGGTGCATATTGATTGAGGCAGAGATCAAGGCCAACTATGGGTCTCTGAATAACTTAATAAAGAAGCTGTTTAATCACTTATTTTTTGATTGATTGGTTACTTTGGCAAGCACCACTAAGACTCTTACGCTGCTGCCTCTGGCGCATGGCAGGTCAGTGGGAGGATGGTCCTATGTGACTTATTTGGGTTGTGCTTGGCCAGAGCCTATGGGTAAAGGTGCAACCACCAAGCACTCGTCAGTTCACTTCTGCCCAGGCGTGGCTCCAGGGTGAAGCCCCAGTACTGCAATTCAAGCAAAGTATCTGAATTTATGATGACTCCATTATAAGATTTATTTATTTATTTTTACCAATTTTGCTGATCACGCCACACAGAACCAATTTGGCTCAGGACTTGGTTGGGGCATCTGGTCAGGATACTTTATGGACATATTCCATGTAGGGCATTCAAGATATTTCCTATTAGAATAAGGACTTGTGGCCGATCACGGACTCCCTGGAGAAATTGTGTTGGTCAGTTCAGTTGGTGCAATCTTGGTGCAACCCCAATGAAGATGGAAGAGGGGTCTGGGGACAGGAATGCCTTTGGATTTCTCCTAAGGTTTTTGCCTCTGAAACCAGATAAATAGGTAAGTGTCCAAAGGGGAAAAAGGCAGATAGTTTCCATTTCAAATAAGTGCTTTGTTAGAGTAAGTTGGTGAAACTGTAATAAACTCCATGTGTTTGGGAGAACTGTGTTGAAACCTTGACAGTGATGTCGTTTGTTTATTCGGTGTTGTGATTTATAGGTTTCCTGGGAAAAAAAGCAAATCAAAGACCATATGAACCTCAATTAAGCACCCTTGTTTATGTGAATGTAGTGCCATATTGTGTTAACACCTGACTTTTAAGAATACTATTGCAGGTTCTATAAAAATTGAGGAGACACATTTACATTTGGATGCTGTGAGATAAATTAGTGCATATCTAGAAAGGCATGCAGGGTTGTTGTAGGGTAGTGGCAAACAAAGCAGCTTTCTATAGAACAAAAATATAGAATAAAACATTTCAAGAACAAAATCAAGTTTTAAATGTCTTGTGAATGCACAGTTAAGTAATGGAAGTGAAGACATATTGTAAAAAGAAAAAAAAAAGAAAAGGACAAAAAACATATTTTTCCCCTAATTCCTGACCTTGTGATGAGTTGGAACTGACTTCACTGGAGGATGACTCTCACTGTCATATTGTTAAATGGAAACATTGCCTTTCCCCCCATGGGGCTCATTTGATCACATTGTAAGTTACACTGCTTCATAAAAGATATTCTTGAATGATTACATCTTGATAGGATGATAGGAAAGACAGGAAGAAAGAAACACGGCAAAGCTTTGTAGCAGGTACATTACAGGTACTTTTACCCTGGTCAAGCCAGTTTTGTTATTTGTATTAAATGCAGATGTTTCACTTTTTGTCGCACTGACCACATAACACCACTGGATCACAAAAAAGAAAAAACAGTGAACACATAAAACAAATGTTGCTCTGTGAAATTTGTCCCAGTTTAACAGTGCCTACTGAAAACTGATGAGAGCCATTGTAAAGTTCAGTTGAGATCTTCTACTTTTAATCCAAATGCTCATACCTACTGATGAATTTTTGATCTGCTGCCAATCCCACTTCAGTTTGTAAATGTTGGGGTTGTAATGTAATGTACATTGGCAAATTCAAAAGCCTCTAAAATTATGACGTAAGGTTTCTCTAATTTGCCAAGGGTATATCTTAAAATCTTAACTAGATGAAAACACTTAGACATGGCATAAAGAGCATCATGGAGAGATAAAAGAAAGCCATACTGAGTTTGTTGTCCTTGGTATCAGCTGCTCTGCTGCCAAAGTCTATACTCTGCAACTACCTACATGCACAGAAAGACAGTCATGATTATGGCAGAAGTTATTTATAATGAGTTTTCAGCCGTTTTTATTTATATGTGCATGAAATCTCAGTGAGAATGGATTGTATGTGATATTTGTTTATGGTGATGTAGAGTGGAGGGAGATCTTTTCTTTTTTTTTTTTTTTTTCTTTTTTTTGAATCATCATCAGAGGGTGAATATTCCTCTTCAGAATCTTTTTTTTTTTTTTTTTTTAAGA
>JAOWBL010021999.1:0-33424 GCA_028564865.1 Zenarchopterus dispar
ACTGCTACTACCACTACTACTGCTACTACTACTACTAATACCACTACTACTACTATTATTACTACTACCACTAGTACGACTACTACTACTACTACTACCACTACTACTGCTACTACTACTACTAATACCACTACTACTACTATTATTACTACTACCACTAGTACAACTACTACTACTAGTACTACCACTACCACTACTACGACTACTACCACAAATACTACTACTACCACAACTACTGCTACCACCACCACCACCACTACTACTACTACTGGTACTACTACTACCACTACTACTACTGCCGCTACCACAAATACTACTACTACCACAACTACTACTACTAGTACTACTACTACCACTACCACTACTACTGCTACTACATTCTGAAATGGCTTTATGTCAGATGATTTTTATGTTGTTGCTTTCTTTGTCTTAACTGAATGCTATTTTCAAGAAACTCTTAGAACCTCTGTTTTTCAAATCCTAAACCACTTTATCTTTTAATCCACACCTACATGCTCTCTTTACTGCAATTACTCTGCAATTTACTGCGTATACCGTCGCTTGATTGTTTTCCCTCCGTTGCAATTCTCTTTGGATAAAAGCGTCTGCTAAAATTAAGGTAATTTTCATCTTAAGCTTCATCTGAACTAGAAGAGTTAAAACAAGCAGAAACATAAAAAGGACATGGTGTTTATCTGAGGTTGTTTTTACATATATTTGAAAACCATGGTGATAAAAAAACCCCATGCTTTGACTTTCTGTATCGTATTCACAGTTTATGGCAGATGGGACAGGCTGCAGAGGTGCAACACTACTACTATTACTACTACTACTACTAGTACTACTACTAGTATTACTACTTCTACTACTCCTACGACCACTACTACTACTACTACTAGCACTACCACCACCACTACTACTACCACCACCACTACTACTACCATGTACAGCAGTGCTATGAAATCAAATAAAGACACAATGATGCCCTATTTCAAAGTTTCATTTAGATGATAATTAATAACAAATACTGTAGGTTACCATACATAACATTTTTCTTTTTGTCTCTAAAGAAATCCCACAGTGAAGTTTGCTTCAGATTAAAGTCTGCTAACATTCCTCTGCGGTTGTTTTGTCATAACATTCATGTCAAGCAGCAGCATAGAAAAAGAGGGGAAACTCAGAAAACCTGTAAATTAACTGCTGCTTCTTGTAAAGGGTAATTACTGAAAGCTAGGTAATACTTGAAAGTGACCTGGATGTACACATCAGCATTTCTCATCACCTCCTCCTTCCTCCTCCCTCCACTAGATTTTGGCAGCCATCCCCAAATCCAGGCTTGTTAGTTTATATCTCATCGCTTCCTGACCTGTCGTCCCTGTCTTTTCTGCTTAATAAGGACAAAAATGTTTATCAACAGTTAGATAACAACAGTTTTTTAAAGATGCTTATAGTTTTTTCAGTTGGCCCACTTCAATCAACAGTATGAAGTGGACTATTTTTACAAATTGCAATGTTTTCTCCATATTTATGTCAATAAACTCTAGTATATAAAGTAGATGACAGACTCTAAACTCAGGACATTTCAGAAATACCAGAAAGACGTGACGGTTTGAAGAAGTTTTAGAGAGCATATGTTATAATAGATAAACAAAAATATCGCACTGTGACATCACAGACCCAGGCGAGTTTACAAATATCCAGATTTCTGCGTTTTTACTTCCACTTCACTTCTCAGCTTGCTGCATTTGCTGTGTCTCAGAAGTGGGTAGCACAAAGCTGTGACACCGATTCTAAAAGAGGGAGAACCAGCACTAGAGTGGGTGGAGTCCAGTGAGTGGCTCCGCCCATTTTATTGGCTGCTATGAACATGAAAGGGGGCGTTTCCACTTCATCTCTGTGGTATTTTGACCAAAGTTTGCCACAACAGGGGGGATTACTCAATTTTTGCTTACTCGCTTATTCATTTTTTCTGCTGATAGTAGAGACAGGAGACAACACTTTCAAAATCTAATTCTTCAACTGAAACTGAAACTTATACCTTGACATAAAAAACTAATTCTGCATAAGGAAACTGCACCACCTTTTGCAACGCTGAAGGGAGTCCAAGCATAAAGACAGTCAATGAAGAAGAAGACAGACAACAAAATCCACAATCGAACCCAGCATATAAATACTGGAACACAAGGCTCTGTCTAGTAAGGATATGAAAGAAAACAAGTTAGTAGTATGAAATTCTTAAAGTTAGCAATAGTCTGGGGTAGAAGTGCAAATAACAATGGCAGACTTAGACAAACATGTATGTTTTCGACATATGCAGTACCAAGGAAGACATTGGACACATTTAACCATGCAGAGGTTTGTCTAAATATTGTAAAAAGATTCAATAGTGTTCAGTCAAACATTTAAATAAATGTCTTGTCCTCCTGCATGTTTTTGAGACCCATTGTGTGTTACGTAGTGTCATAAAAGGCTTAAGGTAAACACCAAATGTCCAAAAAGATGAATTTACCAAAAACTGGGCCTCATGAGGATCATCTCATGAAACGAAGACCGAGACTCACTAACGCTGCACAGCAAAGTTCAATCAAACTACCAGCCTCAGAAGTGCACAATTATATTCACCTGAGACAAAGGTGGACATGAAGGTTTTAGCTGACTTGATGCAGTGAACCTTCGTTATTACCAAAAACAAAGCTCCAGGTCCTGATGGGGCTATTTCACCAAGACAAAGAGTTTTCCATCAGATGATCTTGTTTCCTAACTCAGTTTTAATGAATCTACATCAAACCAGGACAGGAGGAGGACAACAAGGTATAAAAAAGTAGTAACCAATCAGTAAACTATACCTTTAGAAGAATGAAAGAAAATAGGTGTTGAGTTGTCATCAGGGGAAAAGGTAGCTACTTTAAAGAATCTGAAATACAAAATATATTTTGATTTTTAACACTTTTTGTACACTACATGTGCCATTTCATGATTTAGATGTCCTCTTTCATCTCTGCAATGTCAGAAAAAAGTGTTACAGTGGTATATATAGACACAGTGTGGGCAAGAATGAACTTCAGGCAACAAGCATGTAACTGTACCTTCAGAGGCCAAAACAGAAGCATTAAATCAACGACTACTTTCATTCTCGGCAGCTGGATGAGGAGCGGTCTCTTAGCACTTCCTCTTGACCTTGGCTGCCATGTTAGCATGCATGAGCAATCTGCATCCCTGACGCTTTGACGCGTAGCCGTCTCTCCCTTTCCATCCAGGCAGGAGCAACTTAAAGATTTCCTGCCCGGGTCAATCATCTCGAATTGTGAACTGATTGACTTTGACAGCGAGCTCTCTCGCCGACCACGTTCGCCTGACGCCGAGAGAAACGCTTCACCTTCCCCAGGTCCAGCCACCTTGGCTGCGAGCAGCAAGGTTTGAGGGCAAGAAATGTCTTTCTCTGCCGCAAAAGCGGCACAGCAAACAGACCTCCACGTCGACTGAAGCTACAGGTTTGCAGAGGGGAATTACCCGTAGCCATTTAGCATTCACACCTACTGCATCAGTCTTGGGACAGGAAGAAACAGAGCAGACTGAGAACTCTTTCTTCCATTACTGAAGGAAATAGAGCAAGAACGCCACGAGTGACTCATTAAAAGACCACCTGTTCTGAATCTTTTGTCTCTCAGGCTTGAAATATCGTATGCAGCGAACATCTAAGACCCATACAGCAGGTACGCGCTCAGGCACATCTGTGCATTTGCACACGTGCATACACACCCGTACGCACCATTAGACACATGCTTCTAGTTGAGGTGATGACACATAACATATGGTGCTCGAAAGGCGACGCAGAGAACGCCGAGGAATCCTGGAGATTATCGTGTGAGCGCCTCATACAACCGTCATCTTCAGAGTAAGGCTTTTGGCCAATGCTGACAGGCTAATGGGCTGCCTCAGAAGTTTAATTAGTTTTCCCGAGGCTGACTTTTCCTACTGTAAGAACAATGATTTAATGGCGCAGCCATGTATTAGGTCACTGTTGAATTGTTAATAAAGTTGCAGCGGTTCATCCTCTTCCCAGAATTGAGGGCATGGTCTCCGTTGATAACGGTTCCTGGTCTGATGCGGCGGACATGAGGATGGAGCATCGCGAATGTCACAGAAAAAGAAACAGATCTATTTTAGTTCTGAGGCAGAAGGCAGAAGATTCGGCTGCTGAAGCCCACGTGGAGCTGGAAGCAAACCTCATCGTTTCAAATATTATTCCCGATATACAGTATACTCGTAAACAGTAAAGCAGAAGCATTTTCTTTTTTTACGTTATTTATTTTACATTATTTTTAATTATATATATATATAAATGAAAGTGCTAATGACACAGAGCTTCTAGAAATCAAATAGAAAAGTCCAATTAAGCAGTCAAACTTTACTTTTATATCATTTTCCATACATGAGATATTAAGTTCAGAGTTAGGAGCAGCTTTTGTGTTAAAAAAAAAAAAAATCATCAGGTTGTTGTTAGCTTTAGTCAAAATAATATATAACTTTTTTCCCCACTGTGCTATCAATAATTTTTGTAAAATTAAATAAAAAAAGAAAAGAAATCATGTGGGAGATACTAAGTGGGAGATACCATCCTACTGCTTCTACGGGATTTAAGAAGGTAAGCTGTGTCTGGACACTGCTAATCATCGGCCCTTTTAGGATCTCATCATCAGCAGGGGTGCCGACATTTCTCATTTTACTGGTCAGGTGCATGTTAATACAATGCAAGAAGGGAAAGACATAAGCATACACACATCCGTCTGGAGATGGCTGTAAAACAATTCAGTTTATTGTTTTACAGTGAAACATTATTCAGGTGGAAAGCATTCATGACTGTAGTTGGGATCTCCAGGAGCTGATATCCCAGCAAATATACCCCAAGATCAGGTCAAGGAATCCTCAGAGAAATACAAAAAAAAAAAGTTCCACAATGAGTATTTTAAATCCTAAAGTCCATAGTAGCACAATTTGCACTTGACTGAAAAAATATGCATTTTTTGAAAGGTCTGTTTGGGTTACCAGAAGAAAACTTTTTTTTATCTAAACAAAACAAAACATTCAAGCACAAACCAAGGAGTTCTTTCTCCTGAAGGTCCATCAACATGTTTGGCAAAAACCAAGAACAGAATTTCAGCAGAAACACCTCATATCACCATCCCACCATCTAAGGGGTGGAGGGGTGGTGAATTGAAGTTTAAATCCACAGGACCTGACAGGACCTGGTCACCTTGCAGTCACTGACTCAACCATCATCTCCTCTGTATACCAGAACCAAATATGACACCATATATGACATTAGTATTTATTACTCTTTGTCAAAATGCATAAATGTCGGGCGTGTTTTTCCCCTGTTTAGTAATGTCCCTCTTTTTGCTCAGTGATTACTTTTGTTTACACAAGTTCGTAACCTAAGATTACCACAAATTACATGTTTGTACAGGAAATCAAATTTTCTTATGTTGTAGATCTCAGTCAGCTAGTTAGTTTTACGAGCTTCATCCAGATTTCAACATATCTGCTCCACTTGCAATTACATTAATTCCCTAAATAGGAATTAAGCGACAGGCTACAAGAACAAAGTAATATGATACTACTACTACTTCTGTACTTAAACTCTGCAAATGTAGGATTTAGTACATAAATGGTGAAATCCAAACGTCATCATATTTTGAAACTTTTTCTTCGAGCCACATCGGAAATCTGCTGCAGTCCAATAGATACACGAGAGTGACCATCAGTGAAAATATCAAGATCGAGTAACCTTCTTATTAAGATATGCAGACGATCTCCATATTCAAGACACTGACAGATGTTCAGATGCAAATTTATGAGTCAGTGAACTTGTAAATGAGCAACATAATCACCATTGTCTTGGGAAAAGCGAGCAGGGAGACCCAAAGATTTTTAAGTCTGGTAATCTTCCCGACGCCGTGAGGCTGAGTCTGAAAGAACCTGGAGCGCCGATGAATCCCCGCACCAGCATTTCAATCGTGAGATAGATGTTCCTGATGGGAACACGTATTCAAAGGTCAACATTCCCAGACTTGAAAGGACGGCGGTCTGGTTTTGGATGCTGCTGAGGTGGATAAACGTCCTGAAAACCCCCCAGGAGACCCGAGGAGAGTCATTAAGTGTGGGACATGAACGTGACATTTATCGCTGATTAATATGCAGCATCATATCCTGCAGTGCTGGAGAACCACGAGAGAGCGGCACTACAAGTCCAGTCCTCTCCTCCTCAAGACATGCAGGCGAGGACTCCTTGGCATCGTTTTCTGGTGATGACACCGGCGCCCGCGGGGGTCGGGGTCACATCTGGCTGTGCCTGGATTAGAAGTGAGCAATCAGATGGAGCTGGCGAACCATCACACGCCAGTCTCGGCGCACAGAGGGAGTGTAAAGACAGCCGAGGCGAGGGAGCACAGTGGGTGAGAGGTGTGCAGATGGTTGATAACAACTCATATATGCTCACCAGATTTTTTCCTGCGTGTCTCATCTCCCACCTCGGCCAAAATTTAATCTCTCCATATCTCTGGCCTGTCGTCTTAGTCTGACTGTGCTCTTTTAACTCAAACACGATTAATACTTCCAGCAGAAGCACAGATTCTGAAATTTATCGTAAACCTTCATCCAAACTGAGGAAAATTTTTAAAATCTTAAATGTATTTAATGAAAAGACAGTCCAGTTCAAACCGGAGATGGGGCAGAATTAACAGTGATTCAGGCAGAAACGTGAAGTAAAAGTACAACACCAGCGAAGTAGTTTCAACAAGACTCAAATGTTTCCAGCTGTAGCTGAGTTTCCACTGAGTTTATGACGAGGGCGGTACGAGTCAGGGGTGGGCAACCCTGGTCCTAAAGAGCCGCCGTCCTTCAGGTTTTAGATGTTGGCTTGTATCAACACACCTGAATCAGATTAATGGTGGTCATCATCCTGTCATCAACGCCTGTACGAGTCACAGTCACTTGTCTCAGGGTGTGAAGAAGCAGGGAAACATCTAAAACCTGCAGGACAGTAGCTGTCGAGGACCAGCGTTGGGGACCCCTGGTACAAGTGAAACTACCCAGTCGCTGAATCAAGCTTTAAACACCAGGGCGACATAACAATCAAAACATTTCAGCAACTGCAATTTTTAAGACTCAGCTGGTGTTTTCCTGCAAAATACATGAAATAAAAAAAGTGCAACAATTAAGATGTAGTTCTAAAAAGACTCAAAAATATGCCAGTTACCTGAGAGTTTTACCTTTATCTGAGGCAAAGTCCCACAACCCACTTTTGGGTCCTGCACCCACAGAGGTGCATCAGCATTCGCACACTTACCAAGTAGGTAAGTGTTAGGAGCTGAGGTCATGAACTGTTTTGACACTTGTTGCTGTCCTGGGTTTGGTTTTTGGTTAGGTCCTGTTTTATTTTAAAAGTCTGTGTTATAGTTAGACTTCCCTTGCTCCCGTCTTCCCTGATTGTTTGCACCTGTGTCTCATTAGTGATGTTGGTATATCTCGCCTTGTCTTTTCCTTTCTTTCTCCCTACTAACTATCTGTCTCCCTGGATTTAGTTTTGGTTGTAAAAGTATTTTGAGTTTTGTTTGATCCCTGTTTGTGTTGCTCTTTTGTTTCATTAAAGGATTTTTGATTTTGTACTCCTGCTATCCTTGTCTCTTATGTTTGGGTCCTGCCACAATCTCTTCTCCACATAACAGTCGCTATATTACGATTTATGGCAAAGTTTACAAACCCGACCAAACGTGGGTTTTGGCATGCGTCATATGGGCCAGATGTGGCCCAAATTTCATAGGCTAGTTTTGACATGAGATACGCCGAGTGTCGTGATGGCCAGGCATGTCCCAAACAGAAAATGGAAAAAAAAATTTTTAAATCTGCAATTTCTGGTTGATATGTGACTGAGTTTAGGAATTTACACTCACTTTGAGTTAATCTGCTTGGTCAACGCCAAAAAAATGGCCCAAAGTATTCTTTGCATGGTAATTCTGGTCCTGAGGGACCAGAATTGCAGCTGGAGCGGTTTTCCTATGGATATGAATCAGTATTTTAAGCACATCTGTGGTGGCGTGGGTAAATAAACAGAAGTGGCCATCATCACAGTCATCTGAGAGGGGTGTAATGTCCTCCCTCCTCTTCCTCAGCTTCGCTGCTGTGTCATCCTCCTGTGGTCAGATTCAGCAGTCTTGTGCATTTTAAAGCGCCTTTTACAACGTTTTATGCCTGATGAGAAATGGTCACATGGATGAACGGCGTTGTTAAAACCAGACATTATCGTAAGTGGGCTTCCTGTGATGTTTGCAGTCCACAGAAGCTTTCCTGAAGTTCAAACTACACCCATTAAACCAATTTCATGTTTTTTTCGTATATTTCAGGTTGACCATATGCTTTCACAGATTTAAAACACTTTAATTCAACAGCAGAATTAGGCCTTAAAAATGTTCATACAAAAACTCACCTGCTGGTCAGGCAGCCATGTTTCCCTTTAATGTCAAACATCTCTGCACAAATGTTCCTACATGCGAGTTTCTGTCAGAGAATCTGGTGTTGCAGCTTTTCCTTCACTGAATTAACCACAGTTGTAAGCTAATAAGACTCCTACAAACACCGAGGTAAGATTAGACCTCATCTTTTCTGTTTTATTAGAGATGAAGAGATTTATGGCTTGTTTGAGGAGCAACACCATAAGCTTCAATTTCAGTTTTTGCTCTGTTTGTTTTGGCTCCCGCCGCGACTCCTCAAGCACCATAAACAGTAGTTTTAAGATCATATATCAAACTTTTAATGGTCGGTCTGCTCAAGCAAATTAAATAACAGTTCTAGTTGATGAACCAGTCATCCATCTATTCTCCATACACGGTTTCAGGGTTGTAGGGTTTCAGCAGATTTAAAGATTAAATAACTGACACTGATGTAGGACACCAAACAGTGTTTCTGATCTAAAAAGCTCTTCACCTTCAACTTTTTTCTTTCATTTTAGACCATAACTGTTCTCCATATTCATGGATCGCTGGGAATAATTCTCCAGTTTTATTCATAAAAAGCCCATGTTTTGTGAGTGGAACAGAGGACCCAAATGCAGATTAAAGAGAAGCAAAATGGGCTAAAAATGGAAGATTTTAATCAAAACTTGCAAAAAAAAAAAAAAAAAACAGAAATGGAAAGTGAAATTCAGCACATGCTGGAAAATGAAGGCGATAAGAAAATATTAGATGACAAAGTGAAGAAGGAAATACGGGAATAAACTTTCACACTCAGGAGATGACAGGACAGAAGTAATACAGACGAACAGACGATGAGGGAAAGACAGAACTAACTGGGTCAAAATAAATCATGAGAAACCAAACTAGAATCTCAAAATTGTAATATGTATACATTTAAATATGTTGATAAGGATATTATCAGTTGTATTTTTGTACCACCTCAGGGCTGCTGGGAGTAATCTTTATATACGTTTTACTCCAAAAGAATATCAGGGTTAAATCAAAGTTTCCTCCAACGCCGACAGACCCAGAGGTCATCGAGGCCTTTCAGTGTGGCAGAGAAGAGAAAATACTGGTTAAAGTAATATTTTAGTTATCTTATGCGCTGGTTCATTTAATTTTTAAAGTACATCTGACCATTTTTTATTTTTGTTAGCTTGTGGCTAACGCGAGCACCGTTAGCTTGTGGCTAACACGAGCATCGTTAGCTTGTGGCTAACGGGAGCTCTGTTAGCTTGTGGCTAACGGGGCTGGGTAGCGGAGGCGTTTGTGTTGGCTAGCCGTAACGTGTTTTTGATAAAGCACTCCGGGCTGAACGATAAAGTGACAAGGCATACTTTCATCTTAAAAAATAAGTCAATGAAACGTCAGGATTGTGAAACTAATATTAAGATGGAAATGTTATGCTGTGTTGCTTTATCATATGAATCAAATATTCAGCTAGCTCAGGTGTCAATGCTTATTAAAGCCACAGGTAGAATATATTTTTGTAAAATCAGATCAGTGCACCTATATTTATTTATTTATTTAGTCTGAGTGAAGTTATGCTTATTGCAAGTGTGACGTTAATACATCATTGTGACCC
Organism: Zenarchopterus dispar; assembly: GCA_028564865.1. NCBI lineage: Eukaryota > Metazoa > Chordata > Actinopteri > Beloniformes > Zenarchopteridae > Zenarchopterus > Zenarchopterus dispar. The sequence goes on from JAOWBL010021999.1 coordinate 10,096, forward strand.
GCAGCAAAGACGACGGGAGACTCGGGCCTCGTATTTGCTGGCGGCAGCTGTTTCGCTCTGCGGTTCAATAGTGACAGAGAAGCAAATAGAATTCACGCGCAGCCTGAGTAGGAATTAACTGGAAATGATGTGCTCCCCGTGCTTTAGAAATTATCCCTGTGAGCACCGACCGCACTCGTGCATATCTCAAAATGTAATACTCGGGCCCCGAAATCATTACCGGTTCCTCCCTCTGCTAAATCTGTTCACAGCATCCTCCACCAGATTAAATTGGAAGATTACTCTTTAGTCCATACAATTTAGAGAGTGCACAGCATTTCCATCACTGCAAGGCTTCCAAATCAATATATCAATAAACCCACACTACTCAATTCATTCCTCTCGCTGCTGGGCTCATACAACTCCACATCCACACTCCCAGGTATCTGAATTTCTTTCTGTAACACTTTTTGATGTGTAAATTGAATTTTTTTGCAAACTTTTCATTTTATTCTGCAGCCCTTATGAAAAAAAAATACAACACAGAACAAAGCATAATTTATTTCCATTCAGAATGAGAATGGCTATCATTTAACCTGTGTCCTTTAAAGCATCATTAATCAGGCTTTTTCTGCTATGAAACTTATGTTTCTTAAGTTGGGATATCATTAGTGAGCTCTTCAGGCAAATAACGCGATGCGTATTTTATTCATGAAGCTGCCTGAACTGTGGCCCGGCTCAAGCTGGCTCAGGGTGAAGCCGGAGCATGTTAACTATTTATTGCACATTAGGACGGGACGCGGGCCCATCGGGTTTAAAGTCCACCGTCTGCTGCAGAAAGCTGCTGACAAGCGGGAAACCCTACACTTCACTTGTCTTGGACAGATAAGGATCCAGACCTCCTCCAGTCACCACCGATCTCCCCCGTGAGCCGCAGACCGACGCACAGCTTCCTGCGAGGGAAGTGGCGAGGGAAATGAGGATGTGTGAGCTCTTATCGTTTCTGTTGCCTTTTTGTCTTTCCGACACTGAATCAGGGCAGTCATGCATTTTTCTTTTTTTCTTCGTTTTTTTTTTTTTTTTTGCCAAATTGTGCCTGAAACCAGGGCATGGGGATGATCAATTACTCTTAATTTCTCTGCCCCATCAAACACATTTACACCTCTTTAATGAAATGAGGCGGAGAGTGGTAGTTTGGATTCTGGGACGCAGAAAGACAAAAGATAAATAAATAAATCGAGCTGATGATCAAGTACCTCGCACATTAGATCAGAAAATACATTTCATACCCTATCAGAAGTGAATAAGTTACTAAAATAACAATCAGTGGTCAAACCTGATCACTGACGGATCAAACTCACATCAGAAAGAAGAAACTGTCCTGTTTTTACAAGAACATGTGCTGCCCGAGTCTTGCCATGCTAGCCCGGCTAGCCATACCCATTACATCCCATAAACCTTTAATGTGAAAAAGGGTCTGGTACCCTCCCCACTCACAGCTCTTTAGGAGTGACGAGGATGGATGGGATCAGGAGTAAGTACATCAGAGGGACAGCTCATGTTAGATGTTTTGGAGAGGAAGTCAAAGAGGCAAGACTGAGGTGGTTTGGACACGTACAAAAGTGAAGGATGATGAGGTTTAAGAACTGCTGGGATGGAGGTCAAGAGGAAGACCAAAGAGGAGGTTTATGGATGTAGTGGAAGAGGACATGAAGTTAGATGTTATGAGAGAAGAAGATGCAGAGGGTAAGATTAGATGGAGGTGGATGATCTGCTACGGTGACCATTGAACTGGGCGGCCGAAAGAAAGGGATGCTTCCCATTCACAACTATTTCCACTGGTACAAAATGTACCAAACCAATCACGGCAAGGTGGGATTTATATGATGATGCAAAAAAGGAGGCTCAAGAAGATCAAAGCCTTGCTAACTACTACTAACACCTCGGATCAACAAGTTTTTTGTTTTTTTTTCTGTAAAAATCCAACAACAGTCCTTCACAGGCATTCCTACTCCACTGTACACCATTTTGGATGTCTTCTGTTGACACTAGTCTTGTTGTTTCTCCATTTGGTTGTTTGCCTATCCAGTAGCATCCAGGGGCAATTTCTTCTGCACCCATTGGTAATTCCCTCCTTGAAATCAAAGTCAAATCTAGAAAACGGAGATAACTCTTTGTATCAGACGAAAAGAATCGTATATGTTTTTTTCAGTCTTTTTGTTAATTGTCTACTAACTACCGCCATCCAGTGGTGAAACCATGGAATTGCGACACACTAGCAATGTTTTTCAAGCCTCTTCTATTTAAAGTGCGTTTTATGACTTTAAAGGACAAACTATGTGAAAAATGACTTCCAACACATTCGAGCAAACGTCAGTTTGAAGTACACCTTCAGTTGTTGAAGTGAACTTTCATTTAATTTTGACATGGACACTACTGGAGGTTCCTGCTCCTCTTAATCCCTGTCCTGCCATCAATATCAGCTCAGTTAGTTTGCATATTTAAACCAGTCACAGAACATTATGTTGAATTGCCTGTTGAATATAAAACACCACCTTTGGTGACTCTTAAAATCCACGACCCTCATCAGCTGATTCCATCTGGAAGAAGCTATACTAACGTCCACCTTCTTTTTACCCATCGGTTGTCCAGCTGTTTTTAAATTCCTTTTTTTTCTCTCTCTTTGGACAAAGTGGAGTCCACCTCATGAGATGAAGAATAAATGTGATCCTCCAGTATGTTAAATGGACACCACTGAATCATTTCAGTATGGTCAGAAATCACCATCTTTTTCTTCTCCTGTGTCCTCTTCATATATCGAAAGTAAATAGTGAACCCACTTTGTTTAATTCAGATCAGCATTTTTACATTTATTGTGCAGACCGCTAAGCACTATGTAATACAAATCCTAATATTCATTTTATCATTTATAAATTGGTTTATTGGTGGATCTGTTTCAAATATGCCCACTTATGACTCGAACATGATGTATGCAACTAAACAAAACAGGAAATTGTACATTACATTAGAGCCGGCCCTCGAGGACCGGAGTTTGACACCCCTGTGCTAGACTTTATAAATTTCCCTTCGGGGATTTATGAAGTATTTTGAATTGAGTTGAATGTATTGGAGTGTGAATGTTTCCGTGATCAGCATACAATCTGAGTGTTTGTGGAGAGGTAGTGCGATTTATGCTTTTCTTCCAGTTCCCAGCCAATGAAAGAGATAGAGAAGTTCCTCTGCAATCTGAATGAATTGTGCCATTTTTTTCGTAATGCTTTGATTCGACCGTGGGGTGTACAAGCGAACGATAATGGTAACCACATCCACGTCTGCCGTGCCTGTCAATGTGCTGCAATGTAATTCCCACATTAGCGTCCCACTTCTGTTCTCCTTGATGTCGATTGCTGCTACATCCACAGATGTGTTGTGTTTCAGTTAATCCAGTTAGTTGTTCTGCAGCAGCATTTCCTTTTTTTTCCCCACCGTCTGCAAAAATGAAAGCAGGAATGTGCTTGAGTTACCACGGTAACAGTCGATTGCGTCTTTGCTGTGAAACTTGCGGTCCCTTTATTTTATCCTTTTATCACCCTGTTCTCCAAATGTAAGACCATGAAAACGGAGTATTAGCAAAGGCAGTCCTGTGTTTTGACACTGTTTGTTTATCCGATAGACCTTTACACCGTCATGATGATGTAACGCAACTAGCTGGAGGCAAAATAGAGGAACCCTGAATGAAAATACGAATATTCACCGCTTTTTAGTTTTTCAGGCTATATAAAAGTTTTGAGACATAATGATATTTCTGCCAGAATGGTAGAAATATCACTTAACGGCTCCAAATCATAATTCTATCACACACAGCTGTTCCACAAAAAGAAAATAGGTTTGGTGAAAGGTGATACGCCAAAAACACTGGAGAGAGGAAATAATAAAAAATGACTGTCTGCAGAGCACACCTCATATCAGGTATGATAAAATAAATAAAAAAGCAATCAGTGTTACATATATATACTGTATGGGATGCAGTTTATACACGTAACTTGGTCAAATTTCAGCTACTGTTTTTATTGATTATTATATTTTCCTTTTTTTTGTTTAAATCTTAAATTATGTTTTTTTTCCTGCTATGTAACGGTACTTTAATGTCTCTGTAAAGGACTCTGGATCACCTTGTTGTTGAGTTGTGCTATATAAGTAAATTTGCCTTCCCTTGCCCTGCTATGCTTTGCCACGCCTTGGTGATGACCTCGAGGCCAGTTGTGTATTTCTTTTAAGTTTGTTTACCTGTTTGGGGGGGGGGGCTATAACATCAGTTATTTTTCCCAAAAAAGCTTTTTGAAGTTCAATTTAAATTTCTATCTCCATGTTGAAGTCAGAAGTTGGTAGACCTGCATTAACATAAAGGCAGTTGCATAAGTAGAGGGATAAAAGATGTAAACCAATAAACAAATAAATATTGAAACATTAGATACTATAATATATTTTCATTTCATAATCCTTATGAGGAAGTTTTCATTCTTTGCATTTTAGCAATATCTTTTCTTTAAAAAAAAAAAAAAAAACCTGTTTACATCACATCACACTATGTTCTCCATTAAAAGCTATTTGATGAAGTTAGACTGACAGGTTAATTATAGTCATCCAGCAGGGTAAACCTTGGCAGCTGTAAATGGTTGCTAATTGACTTTAAAGAAATTTCCTGAAAGAAATGAACCAAAAAAAACCAAAAAACCTCTAACTGATTCCTCAAACAAAGGAGACCAGTAATATCGCTAAACCTTCCAGTCAGTGAGGCTGCTTATATCAATAATACACCACTGAATTAAACCCCTCTGTCTTGGCTTTATTTACTTATTTGGTTTTTACTATGTAGTTCTTAAGATAGAAAATGCCATTTACAGGTATGGATATGATGCAGGTTAAAACTCAATGGTGGATAGTATGAAACGTCACATTTTCTAACAGTGCTGGGCCATGAATGTAAACTTTATTTTGTTTATATGGAAACACATTTTGAACAACTATAGAAATGACTATTGAACTTTTTGTGCTCTTGGGCATGTGTGTTTCAGGTTTTAGGGGAGTGGTAGTCTAGTGGTTACAGAGGTGGGTGTGGAGGACCAAGGTTCAATTCCCGGGTTGGTAACAGAGGTGCGCCACTGTGGACCCCTTGAGCAAGGCCCTTAACCCCCAACTGCTCCCCGGGTGCTGCAGCAGCTGCCCACTCTGAGCAGCTGTGTGTTTCATGAGATATATACTGATAAATAAAGATTAACTGCTTCACATAAAACATGCATGAAGATGCAAAGGAAACATTTAAAAGTACATTAAAAGTAGAGGGCATCACTGTGGCTAAGTGGTTAGCACTGTTACCTCACACACAGCAACAAGGTCCCAGGTTCGACTCCCGGGCCCTGAAGGAATATTTCTGTGTGGAGTTGGCATGTTCTCTCCATGATTGTGTGGGCTTTCTCCAAGTCCTCTGGCTTCCTCCCACTGCCCAAAAACATGTAGGTTAGGTTGATTGGCTCTGGGAAGATCAAGAAGACCTGATCCAGATGACCCAAGAGCTCTGGCTGGTCTGTAATGAGCCGGAAGGTCTTAAATGCATTTTGGCCCTACTTTATAAATTAATAGTTGTATTTTGAAATCAACTCTTGGACAGACAGGAAGCCAGCGCTCTGAGCTAGCTGCAGCTGTTTAATGGACTTTTAAGGGAGACCTGTAAGGGAAACATTACAGTAGTCCACTATACTAAAGAAAAATGTAGAAGTTTTTCTAACTCTGCTGAGAGATCAGTCCTCTAATCCTTAATATGTTCTTCAAGAGACAAAAGGCAGACCTTACAATGTGACTATTGAATTTCAGGTCAGAGTTCATGACTACTCGCAGATTTCTGGCTTGGTTGTTGGTTTTCGCCATCACTGTTTGAGCCTGAGTGAAAATTGTTGTTTCAGTTTTGTTTTTGTTTAACTGAAGGAAGCTCTGGCACATTCAATATTTGAGATGGTTATATGGATTTCTGTGTCAATTGCATAACCATGAGAATATAAATTATTGTTTTTTAGAATTTTAGTGAGTGGGAGCATGTAGATGTTAAACAACAAAGGCCCCAAGATGGAGCCTTGGGGAACTTCACAGGGTTTTTTTGTTTGTTTTGTTTTTTCACTTAGATTCATAATTGCCTGTGGACACAAATACGTCCCTTGTCTTTTAAACAGGGTTCAGACCAGTAAAGTATTGTGACAGAGTCAGAAAGTCCTACCCAGGAGTCCTGAAAGAACATATTCCCCCTTAAAATAGGTTTGGGATCTTGGGTCAATTTTCTCTCTAAACTGCATTTGCAGTCTGCTGATTTAGAAAAAAAACCAACAAAAGAAAAAAAACAAAACAAAACAAATTTATGCATCAATTGCCTCTCGTGATCGAGATGGCACAAGAGCCCCAAATCATATAATGGCAGAACTTCTACCATCTTTTACTGTACATAAGTTGGCTTTTCCTCATGGGTATTTCATCTGTAACTATTGCACCACATTTTTCCACCATTTCTGTGTTCTCTGTAGACGTTAAAATGATTTCCAGTTCTCTTTTTTGTCATAAACTCTCTTAGTGCATCTTGTTCTGACTTTTCCCCAACCATTATATACCATCACAGACTGGCCATATTGAGGGGCCATATGGGACTCAGTGAGTGCGTCATTGTCGTCTGGACACATGCAAGGTCTGAGGATTGAACCACTGACCTTTTCAAATAGATGGCAAGCAATACATCATCTGAGCTACAACTGCCATACCCATACTTTGGTCTCCTTCTTCTGTAAAATAGCCAGAAAATTCAGGCCTGAAATTAGATATTACAAATACTGTATTTATGTTTATGCTATTTTTAAAAAAATTGAATAAGTATCAGTTGAATAGTATCAATGTTTAATGACTGTTTCAAAATTACACATATGATATTGGTTGAAACCACCACTTTAACTGTTTTCTTATAAGCATGTTGATGACTTGTTCAGATATTTCCTTAACACGAATCCCGAGAAATCCAATCAAAAGTAGCCACCTGTCAGTGAATATCTTCACACCTGGCATTAAAAGTACCTAAATGCATCATCATCATGCATCTGAGTATCCCACTCTGTCTGCAAATAAATACGAGTGTTATTACTGCATCACTTATGTGCAGTTTACCTTAGTAATTGGATATTTGTTTTGCATATTTTGAACGCATTTTTATTTTATTTACTTTCCTAATGCACCAAAGGAGCAGCACTCCTAATTTCATTGTATTGAATAACAATAAATGCTATTTATTCATTCATCCATTCATTTTTGCTTTTAAATATCAAATACAATGTTATCTTTCAATGCAAGAGAGAGAGCAACTAAAAACACCAAACCATAGCTCGTAGGGAAAAAGGGAGGAAAAAAGATGGAAAATATTATATATATTTTTAAAAAAAAAATGCTATTTAACAAAGTAATCAGTACAATCCAGCTCAGCATTTGTACAAAACAACAAAAGATGCAGCACAATGGGAGCATGTAAATGTTAAACAACAAAGGCCCCAAGATGGAGCCTTGGGGAACCTCACAGGTTTTTTTTTATTTGAGTTTTTTTTGTTTGTTTTGTTTTGTTTTGTTTTTTGACACTTTTCTGTTCAGACTATAAAGAGAAAGTCGACACAAGTGGTCCAGAACATTTCCAAAAAAAGGTGATCGGGTCTGAACTGCATTGTGATCTTATTTCCCAGAATGCATTTTTAATGCCAGGTCTGAACAGGGTCTAACTCTCTTGCTATGTGTTTTTCCACAATCCACTATATTTAAATTGTATTTATGAGTTGTTTCTGCTTACAGGGGCTTATCTTTCTCAGAATGTGAATGTAAATAAAGTAAAAACAAAATGAAGTTAAAAACAAAACATGTGTCATGTCTTTAATTTATTTATTTCATATTGTAAATAAGTTAAACTGATGACATATCCTTTGGATAGTTCGGTTTGAACACTTTGTAATTCCTTGAATAAAATAATACATTTAAAAAAAAAGTAGCTGAAATAAAATGTGACTTTTATGTTATTTTATTCTTTTAGAAGAGTCTTGAAGACTGCTTCAGCACAAGTTGCACTCAGCTCAGGATTAAAGATTTGCTGACTGGCTGGAAGATCAAGACGATTCAATCTCTTCCTGTACTCGAGGAAAAAAAAAAGAAAGAATACTTTTAACCTCAATACATTCAAAAGTACAAATTCCTGCAGCAGTGATAGAATCCTGGATTTGTGAAATCGCTTTATAGCATGCTGCATAGTGCCGCTGGAACACTGCTGTATTACAGATTACTTGTATAAGCCGCATTTTCCACAGAGGTTAACAACATCTTTGAAAGAGGATGAATTGATCCATGTTCTCTCCTCATTTTATGGCCATGTTTGGCTTTTAGCAATGTGAAACAAAAACAGCATTAAATCCTATAGAGTCCTTAGTTTCTGCTTGTATTTATAAACCCTGTGTGAAATTCTGCATCTTTCAATGTTATGTCTGTGATTCCTTTCGTTTTACTTGTGTTTTATAAATAACAAGCATGTCTCATGATTAATGGCTTTTCTTTGTAAGTAATCTTAGAGGTCAAAATATTACTCATTCATTAGTCATAACTCGTGCACCAGAAAACATCTTGGATCACTTCGATGCAGGATTACGCCAGAATCAGAAAGAATGGTTAATATTGTGTTGTATCGTCTGTAAAGCCTCACATTTCTTCTGAAGCTAATTATTTGTAATTAGCAGGATTTTGTTGAAGGGGTAAACAAAGAAAATATATAAATCCAGCAAACTGCAGCACGGCGCTGGCTCTTTAAATCATTTCAAACATTGTGCCTGTTTCTGGCTCGCCACGTTGGATTCAGACTGGAAGATTTATTGATTCAAGAGACTTCCATCAGTTTTATCTCTGCTTTCAATTAATGTATGGCCAGAGTAGAAATTATTGAGTTCTCACACGAACTGAAGAGGGAACAAATTAGCACTTCCAAAATAATTTCTGTGAATGATTATTTTCTGGAGTAAAGAAAAAAAAAAAAGAGGCAATACTTTTTAACAAAAGAGTTTTTAGGACTGCTTTGTGACCTCATCATAAAGGCCAGCAAAACACATCCAAACTAATTTCAAGCTTGGGGTTGATGGCTTCATTAATGCCTCACATCTCAAAACAAATTATGAGTGGAAAAGCAAACATTTTTATTTGAATTTACTAGATGTGGGCAGGGTATATGCTAAAACCATCATATGTATGAAAGAAAAGTGTGTGTATATTGAATTACTGCATAAACTATGGACATATCAGCAATAAAATATTCTATAATAAACACATGAAGTCAATACCAAGCTCTGAGAGGTCAAACCATGAATCCAGAAATGTTCTGTTAGCGTGTTAGCTGTGAGTCCGAGGATTTATCTGGTTAATCCGGACGTCCGTGGACCGGGCTGAATCCACGGACTGATGAGAATTCAGACTCGTCGGACTCCACTGACACACCACAGTCTAAGTTTCTGACACTATTAAAAAAGCAAAATCACTTTAATCCCTTTGTTTGAACAAGGTTTTTAAAATAATCATTAGATAAACATTAGCTATCAAGCTCAGGTGTATTTACAGACAACAGGCTCTGGTTTCACCGGCGTGATTTCTGTTTGCTTATACAGCTCTAGATTGAGAGTTATCAATGATTAAAAAAAAGACTTTGATCCCTTAATGAAGACAGATTTGACATCACTGGTGACAGCAGCTAATGAAAAACAAGACTAACAGCTATTAGGAAGAATGTTTAAGCTATAGAGGAGCCTAGTTTCATCATCGAAAACATCATCAGCCTTTTAAAATTTCATACTGGATTTTGAAAACCATTCAACTTTTGAATTAGATAAGTGGTTTCCCAACTTTTTCTGGTGTATATGAACATTTTAAAGGACAAATAACAGATTAATATCATGGTCTATGTTATCCGGGCAGCGGATCACATTTCAGTATAGACATACTACGTTACAGGAAAAAAATCCAGTGGCAAGTAAATAACTGTCTGATACAAACGAGACATCATTTAAACAAATGTAATTTAGAAATTGCTATGAAATTAAAAGGTGTTTTTAGGTGGGGAAAGTGGCTCCTTTATGGTCCTTATCGCGAGTAGCTGTTTGCGTAGCTTCCTATCCGAGTTCCTCCGATTACCCAAACTGAGTGCATCATAAAGACGGCTGTCTACTTCAGGCACGAAACTAACTTCTCATAATACTTAACACAACCCCACTTCAAAAAATCTCTTTAGCATTGATCTCCCAGTCACAAAATTGATTATGAAATAATGCTGGTGGACAAAGATCGTTTTGTTTTGTTTTGTTTTTATTGTTATCCACTATGTTTTCAGAGTAATGCATTTCAGCGTGTCCGACACATTTTGCAGAACAATTGATCAGCTAGCAAGCAAATAGAGGGACCTGTTTCTTTTTTTCTTTTGATATGTTGGTGGAGTTTCATTCTTAATTTCTTTGTTTTTTACTCTTTAATCCCTTCATGGAAAAATATCCCTTAAATGATTACTTTTATTCTGTACAGTAGATTGACGTGTAATGACTAATGTTCATTGAAGAGGTTGATGTGAAACCCATGTATACATGAGAAAAAACACTTTTGTTTACAGTCAAAAGTTTGGACACCCTTTACCATGTCAACATAGTGGCTGAGTTGATCCCTTATGCCTCATTTGCATGGGATTAAAAGTATCTAGGGACCTTCTGGTAATTTTTAATGTGTTGTTAATCCTGTCCGAATGTGCCATGTCTGTGATTTGTAAAATAAAAATATCGCAGCAAATTACCTATCCTATTTCAGCAAACACAGAGTTCATAAGTTAATTTTAATCCTGTTCGAATGCACATGTCAGTGGTTCGGTGATGTGGGGGCCAAAATATTTTTTTTTTAAATTCCTCTCGTCACCTATTCTACTGTCTTGCGTAATTGTGGGAATGGTGGTACATTGTGTGATATTATATTAAAACTTCAGCCCATATACACTAGCGCTGTGATCTGATATTTTTAGATAAAAAAAGTTAATAGAGATGAATCAATATTAAGCTTCATAAGGAGATTTATGAAATAGGGGCTGCTTCTCAATATGTTCTTGGGAGTTGCTGTTACCATGGCAACTTAAAACATCACTGAATGTGCCATTTTTCACTTATCAAAATGTGACATGTAGTCACTGCAATCTAACTTGAGGATCTGATCAGATGCTTTTAAATTAATATTCAAATTTAATTTTAAAGAAAAGGTAATTGTTTAATAAAAACGTGAGGCCTCAGTGTCACTTTTGGGATCATTCTCTGTAAATTACGTTAAAACACAGATTTTGCTTATCCAGCGTGAATGCACCTTACTAAATAAAGATGTCGGGGTGTATTTGTAGAATTACTGCAGGTCCAAAGGTCATTTTAGTCCAGTCCGAATATGACATTCATCTAATCATTGGATTTGTTTGTGACCTGTATACGCATATGTGGTTTCAAAATCAGTCAATGTTTTGGTGACACAAGGAGAACCTAAACAATTTTAAAGAGTTGTGAAGCAGTAAGTCTCATTTCATGACTTGTTATGTGGTTGAAGGAAGGGTGAATGATGCTAAGAAAACCCCTTTTTGTCATGTCCGGTGAACTTAGCCTCGCAATCTTGTGAGTGCATATCCAGAGTTGAGACATCATCCAGAAACCCTACCTTTAATTTGTATGGGTGTGAATAATTGCCCATTACCTAGATCAAGGGTGAGTGGTTTGGAAGTTTATATAGACTCACTGTTCACTATGTTTCAGAATATCCTTTCATTTAGACATTTTAAGGAAATCAGTTCTGTAAAAGTAAACTTGACCAGGTGGCAGTTTCGTTGCTCTAAAAATAAAAATAAAAAGAAAGTCTGACATTGGTTTGTCAAAGAGGTCCTTAACAAATGCTACCCAAGCACAGCTGCCACCGAGGAACATGTTGAGAGCAATTTACTTCGCTCACCAGTCACTCTAATCTTCAAAGGACGCCGTTATTGCCGGGTTTATGTTGCTCTTTATCCCACATACACTTTATCTGGCCCATTCTCCCAGAGAGTGACAGTTAGTGCTAAATTATAACCTACGTCAACTGAGCCGCTCTCAGAAGCCTGATTTGGTTTGTACTTTTTCATTATATGTTTTTTTTTTGAAAGAGTGAATGTGGGAGTGGTCTGCTGTTATCAGGCCTTGTGGTCAGGAAGTGCCAGACCAGCATGTGTGGAGGGCGGTGCCCGATGACAGGGCGAAGGTATACTTTTCTTTAGGTTTGATCAAACCTCCTAGGGGATCAAAGTCGGACCCCCCAACCCCACCCCCAGAGCAGAGTGGTTGTAAGAACAACACGACAAGGTCCTCGCTCCACTTTGTCCATTTCGCGAGGCGGTTCAGAGGGGACCGAAGCTGCGAAGATGAGATTATGCTGCAGGAAGCGAGGGGAGAAAGAGAGGCAGAAAGGCATCGAGGAGGAAGATGAGAGACTCACAAGTGGGATGACAGTGGAGTGGCGATGGAGGGGGGGGAGGTCTGGCACTGAGGGCGGCAACAGAGGGAAGGACAAGCAGAGCCAAACTTGTGCCGGTCTGCTGCCAGCACATTTCATCCCATTGTCTTTTTATTTTTTCCTCGATATTTTGCCAGACACAGTCCACTGCTCAGATGAAGCTTTGGGCCACCAGTTGGGAAGAGATATAAAGCTACTGCTCATGCCTGTCTGCCAAGCTTGTGATACTGATTTTGCATGGTATGATTTTGCTGGTTTTTATGTTATTTGAGCAAACAAGGGCAATGACTTCCACCTTGGATTGCTCCACTGCATTAACATTTTGCAACTGCAACAGAACAGCAGAATGATAACGAGGAACATGTGGGCTTGCCTGCTTTATATTCCAATATCCAAAGTCATGTCTTATCGCCACTGTTCGAAAACTTCAGGTATCTAGACTGTTTTATTTTACTGGCTTCTAACTTTTTCTGTCATTCTTTGACTCCCAAACATCCAGTCTGAACTCAAACAAGCTGTTTTTTTTTTTTTTTCCAGGTATGTGTAAATGACTCCATGTTAAAGTGAAATTGTGTGTCAGCTCTGTGGGATCCTGTGAGCTGGTGATGAATGCAATTAGTTTCACATCGCTTATGCATAAATAATGACTCCCTCTGGAATGCAGCGAGCGTCCTCTGTCAAAGTGCTGTCGTTCGCAGCTCGGAGTCCTTCTTCTTCCCCCGAGTCCTTATGTTTCACCAGATAATAAACGCTGCCACAATAAACGTGAGCAATATGTTATATGCTGTTAAAGGTAACTTTATTTACCCTAACTCTGACTATATTTTATATTTTGAAGTCAAAAGTTGATTACCTGAAGCAGTGATGTCATAATGTTTTGTTGTGTTTTTGATATCATGTCTAGTTTAAGCTATGGTTACAAAGGTTCTTACGAAAGATGAGTTCGTACAAATCTCCCAGTTCGTACAAAATCTGGAGTTCGTAGACATTCATGGAGGGGGGCGTAGTTTCCTACAGCCTTTGTAGGAAGTTGATACGACTGTTGCTCAATTCACAAGAGCAACTTGAGGCATTCTTGAGAAAATGAGGGGATTTTTCTGCTGGACGCTGGCCATGAAGTTCTTATGTTCTTCATAAGGGTGCCTTGGAACCTACCTGTGGTGTTCTTATGGCCATCTTACGAAAATTGTTGTTGTAAGGTGGCTGTACAGCACCCCTATGTGCAACTTACGGCAATCTCAAGTCATTGGTAGGAAGATCTTACAGCTTTTGGCACATTTTGTCAGGGTATATAAGTTGTGGCCGTCCAGTATCTCTAAAATCTGTGTCTTGATCGTCACATCTGCTAGAAAATTTATGGAAAAGTTTGTAATTTTCAAGATGGCAATAATGCCAGAAGACTACAGCGGCACCTTCTCAAGAAGAAGAAGATCTGCCTTCGTTCGGCTTCGGCAGGAGGACCTGGAGAGAAGAGGGCGATGCTGGTGGGTGTGGCCATAGATACAGAGTAGTACAAGAGTCGTGAGTCAGAAGGTGACCACATGGCGTACCATCGGATGGACCATAACACCTTTGCCGAGGTGTTGCATCGTGTTGCCCCACGCATCGTGAAAAGTGAGATGTAATTTTCTAGAAGCAAGAGTATTTCATTGTGGTTGATTTTATGACCCTAAATAACCCACGAACATGGTGCGTTGCTCTTTTAGCTTATTCCTAACGGAAAACGTACGGCAGCCCTACAAAGAGGGTTTTCATGGCACGTTTGTAGAAAACAGTCGACCTGCAGTCTGTTTTTATTAATATGTTTTAATTTTCTTAATCAAATTTTGTTTCTCATAGTTAACTTCTGATAACTTTATTTTATCCACCTTTGTAGTAAAACTGTAGCAGGATGGACCAGTCCGAATTATTTTTCTGGTCCAAGCAGCAAATAAAAGCTCCAGATGTGGGCCTCAGTGGGTGACATTGACCTCGCTCCGTAAATACTGCACAGTCCACGGTTGTGGTGTGGGACTGGATTTGGCAAGGTCTCCCAGTGGAAAATGGGAACACACAATTCAAACAAACACGCTGAGAGACAGACTGCAGGAATGGTGATACTGATATTTATTTTTGCAATCCTTTGAGCATTTTCTTCATGATAAAACGTAACTGGACTCAGAGATGCATGGATAAAGTGTCGACAGTAACGAACCCCTTTTTAAAAGTTCTTTTTTGCAATTCATTGTGCTCAGAAGCAAAAAAAAAGCAGAACTCCAGAAACTAAGTGCTTCTCTTTCTTTTTGTTTCTGTTTCGCTTCAGCTTTTTTTTTTTTTTTTTTTTGCAGCCGTTTTCACCCTGCAATACAAGGAATTCAATAAGCGTCAAGACCGTTCTTTCGTCACGGCCTAAATTCAAACTGGATCTGATCTTGCAATTGAACTCAACGGCGGTGGTCTTTTTCTCCAGCCAAGAAGCAAAACATTCTCATTAAATTTCACAAAATAAGCACAAACACTGAATCATTAACAATGCATCCATCCTGGACAACGTTTTCTGCCAAGAGCACAAACTGGATATGCACACGAGCCACGGGCAAGTCGGATAAAACTTTTGAGTGCCTACCAGTAATTAAAAGTTTTCCAGTTATGTGGCTTGGCCTGGAAATACCTCTTGGACAGATGCGACGGGATGTTTGAGATGTGACATCTGTGAAGAAATAAAGCACAAAATCCATTTGTTCTCCCGGTTCTCAGGGTCCCTGTGTAATAAAGTTCCCACAAACCCCTAAAACCACATACGTGCAAACCTGTGGCGATTCTCTCATCCACCCATCACCGTCACTGACTAATTTATTAATGATTAATGTTCTTGATTTAAAAACAGACAGAATGATTAATGTGACGGGGGGCTACGAGCGTGGTTAACGCATGGAGGATTTTAGTGGGTGTTATTTTTTTTCCTGTCAATCGAAGTAAATGATAGATCCCCGCTTGTATCTACAAACACGGCAGCTTACCTTCGCTAACATTTGTTAGCAAGACGCGGGGCTCCGGAGGGGATCGGAGGTGCTGATTACTATTCACGCCCAGCAACTCCCGGACCTCCTCTCTCCTGTTGTATAAGTCAGCTGGAGTCAGATGTGCAGTCTTCTTGCCCAGAAGCCATGTTGTTCATCCTTGAATGTGCGTTTTTGTAATGTCATTTTTTTTTTTTTTTCACTTTAAGGGAAGAAACGATTTGGGTTCATTTTCTGTTTGGTGTGCAGCGATGACCAGTGCAACACAGTCCATGAGGTCTTAGCTCCACAATGTCTAAGGGTACAGAGAAGGAAATATAAGGACTTTGTTTATGTTTGTAAAGAAATAACACCATATGGGACCAGAAAGAGCAGCTGAGAGAGGACAGGGATGCATTGTGCTTTGCTTGTATGAATCCTTTGCTGAACCGGCTTGTTGAGTCTGAAGGAGTTCAAATGTATAATTTGTTGAAGTTCACAACAAAGCATTTATATCTGGGAACAATTACTGGAGTTTTGGGGAAAGGAATCATGGCCCATTCTTGTTTAATAAAAGATTAACCTCCATAATGCTGGGTTCTGTTGTATTTTTCATTTCCTGGTACAGAGTTAATGAAAGGTCTGGACTCCAGGCAGCCCGATTCAGCACCTGGACTCTTCTACCACAAACTCGCACTGATGTGAGGGTCAGAATCACAATGGTCTTTTATTGACGAATACGAGAATGCACAAGGACGTGGTCACGACACGTTTCTGTAAACACTGTCAGACAGAAGAAAAATAGAAACAAGGATAATAATATAGAATCTACACACAGGTGTAAAGATGCAGAAAAACACAAGGAACAAGAGTAATAATAATAACAATGTAGAAAATATGATAATATGGTGGTGCTGGAGAGGGGTCATGGATGTGAAACAGTGCATAAGTTTACGAACAAGTTGCATATATCAGCATTAATGTGATGCATGTGGAAGAGCATGAGCTTTTCTTTTCTTTTCTTTTCTTTTTGTTAATGTAATGTGTGGACAGAGTCTATGGAGGGACTCGATCTTAGTCAGGAGACGGGTTGGTTTTAGCGTCCTCCTGCCAGAGGGGCGTGAGTTCAGGTTGATGTGACCTCGGTGGGAGGGATCGGCCACAATCTTGGCTGTAACGGCAGCGTACCACATCTTTGTGCTTGTTAGGTTGATTTCTTTGTGGGATTTCTTTCTTGACTGTAACTGGATTCGGTCTAAAATTTACCACCATTACCAGTTTTCACCTTGCTCAGTGGCAAGCCATTCACGCTTAGCATTGTCCTGCTGCAATTTATACGGCCTTCACTGAAAAGAACATTTTCAAGGTAGCAGCCCCATATTTTATGCTTACATGTCTCTAAACCCTATACATACCTTTCAACACTGATGTTTACAGTCCAGATGTTCACCCATTCTTTAAGCATTTATGCACCTTCATACCATCACAGATTCAGGTTTTTTGTGTTTTTTTGTCTGCATATATTTTAATGGTTAGTACCATGATTTGGTAAAACCTTTTATCCAAGAGATGTGTATATATATATGCATTTTAATCTTTTATATGGTGCATTAATGTGGGGTGTGTGTCCTTCACCAGTCCTCCTTGACAGTCTAATCTCATATATATTAATAACATTTTAATTCCTAATTCTGCCTACAAGGACTAAACCACCAATGTGAAATGTAAAAGTACAAGACTGACAAAAAGACAAGACAGTGATGGGTGTGGTGTGTGTAGTGTGGTGATCACTGTGGTGTTTGTGTGATGTGTCTTCGTGATGAGATGTATTACATTAGGAGACAGACATGATAGTAAAAGACAAGTAGACATTTAAAAAAGGACAAAAAGAAAATAGTGTGTGAGCGAGATGCAGGTTTTAAACTGAAGCTGAAAACAAACTGGATTCAGTCCAAAGGACACGGTGGTCATAGCTTCCGAGAAGAATTTCAGATGTTGATTGGTGGAACCACAGGAGGGTTTAACTTTGCCTCATTTCATTTTAAATGAGCTTTAAGAAGATGGTGGCATTCCTAGAATCAGAATCAGAATCACTTTATTGCAGGTAAACAGGTTTACAGACTAGGAAATTGCAGATGAAACATGTAATAATGTAAAGCAAGAAATAGAATAAAAGTAAATACATGTGAATAAGCAAAATAAATCAAAATAAAATGATCAAAATAAAATAAATAGATCATGTTTACATATGAGTACTTCTTTGTCTTTGTCTTCTTTCACTTTTAATCTTCATTGGTGGATGACACCAATGAGACGGTCATTTCCAGAAGTTTACATAAAGGGATTTCTGTTATAGAAAAATTCCTTTTTATTTTTTTTTTTTTTGCTGCTCCTGAAGGCTTAAAGATCATACAGACAGCCAATATTGATTGTATCAAGCACAAAGACATTTCTAAAGATTCTCCTAATCTTTTAGATGCTGTTATGTTGTGCAGATAATGAGATATTCAGTGCCCCAAAATTTAAAACTGAGGAACATTATTCTGAAATTGTTTCATAATGACCTATCTTTACTTAAAAGACACTGACTTTCCAAGAGCTTCTCTTTTTGTGCATAATCATGCCACTCTCCTAATTATTTGCAATTAACTTAATTAGTTGCAAGATGGCTGTCTAGGCGTTTCTTTTTAGTCCTTATTTTTCCAGGCTTTTGTTGCACAGGTCCCAACCTGCTGCCATCAATTTAAAAATTAGCTAATATGTTTCATAAAATGGTAAAATGTCTCATTTTAAACATCTGGCATGTTTTCTATAATCTATTTTGTGAATAAATTACGGTTTTATGACTTTATTTACAGTTTACGCAGGCTTCCAACTTTAAAGGCTTTCTTGTTTTGGTGCGAACAGAGCTTTTGACTTTTATATCTTTATCAAATTTAGTTGATAGTTATTACCTAAATAACATTCAGTCATTTAAAAAAGACAGAAGGATGAATTACGAATACCTCAATATTTGATGATATTAAATTATGGTGTGTATTTGCTGTACACACTCAGAAATCCCCTATTAGTCAGTTAGTTAGTAATAATCATCAATAAATTGATCATATAGACCACTCTGAGGTTGGTGGTGTTAGAAGGACCAAGAAATAAAACTCATGAGTGACTGAGAAAAAATTCATGAATCCATGATTTGTATTAAAATATATGATGAAATAATTGGACAAAAACTGGATGTATTTTATTGTTGACATGCACTTTTATATCTTTCCATCGGCAGGAAGTGATGAAGTCATACCCTGCACAAGAATCATAGGGCTTGATGTTAGCTTGAATTACAGTTTTAATGACCAATTCTTGAAT
The DNA here is from genome assembly GCA_028564865.1 of Zenarchopterus dispar. Classification (NCBI taxonomy): domain Eukaryota; kingdom Metazoa; phylum Chordata; class Actinopteri; order Beloniformes; family Zenarchopteridae; genus Zenarchopterus; species Zenarchopterus dispar. The sequence continues at coordinate 29,013 of JAOWBL010021999.1, forward strand.
TTGGGGATTAGAAATTGTAATTTTAATGTTTGGTCTTTTTCTCCAACCTGGCTGCTCCATTTACTATCCTATTGAAGGGCTGGTCTTTCGATCATCTTGTGAACCTTCCACTTTACTCGTGTGGAGACTCTTCTATCACATACAATCTTCTCCATCCACTCCATCTTCTTCACCTGTTTTCTTCTGCCTGCTCTCTACTCTCGCTACAGATCACAACGTCATCATAGTTCCTGGAGACTCCTGTTTGATCTTAACTTTCAACCCATCCATCACCAAGTCAAACAAGAGGCTCATGGCAGATCCTTGATGCAGTCCTACCTTCACCTGAGACCCATCTCTTACGCCTACTGTCCATCTCACCGCTGTCATCCATGTCCCATACAAACTTTTTCTAGCCCTCCAGACTTCCTCAAACACAATTCCTTGCTTGACACTCTTTATACACTTTCTCTAAATATCCAAAGACACAATTTAACTCCCTCTGACCTTCCCCGTACATCTCCATTAGCGTTCTCAAAGCAATTACTGCATCTTTAGTGCTCTGTCTTGGCGTGAAACCAAATTGATGCTCACAAATTGAAACCTAATTTCTACTGCTCGTTTCCAGATATTGATTGTGGGTCTCCTCAGCTTTGTACCTCTTTGCACACCAATACTTGTCTATGTGGGAAAAACATGACGTTAACCTGCAAGTGTCAAAAATGGAAGTTTTTTGAATCAACCTTTTGAGAGACGTCATCCCTCCACTCAGTTTCAAATCCAATTTAATCCCACCTGTAGCTTATTCAAGCTTTCACAGAGCGCATGGTTGGGTATACCATGGTCAGATTGATACTCCATCACAGTGAAACAAGTTTAAATAGTTAAAAATGATTTTTCAGTCTTTCAAAGGTTCTACTTTGACCTAAATTTGTATTATACCCAATTTTCAGGCTATTTGGCTATTATTTTTAGATGTATGCCAGTGATGAAGCAGTAAACAAAAGTTGTGAATGTGCAGGCCTTTTTGACATTTATTTTTTTCACAACTACAAAACTACTTTCTTTTTGCAAGCATTAATTGCATCTGCAGATTGATCCTCTAAAATCCAAACGCTGATCGATCCAGCCCATGCATCTATATTCGCCCCTCACTCCTAAAATGTTAATCAGTTAAAAACAAGCATCTTCATTTGTCTCTGCCGCTGTAGCATGTGATTGACGGTAACATGTCTGATTGGTTCAGGAAGATAATCAATAATAACAAAGAGGGTGCACACATAGAAATAGAGGAATAAGCTGCAAGATCCACCAGAAAATGACAGTCCACTCACAGATGGGTGACATCTTTCAAATGTAATCCACAGCCACACTCGGTGGGCCTTCAGTCACTGAGATGCACAGTTTTTTTTTTTGTTTGTTTGTTTGTTTTTTTCTCCAGATGTTGACCTAAAAGAGCCGTATCACAAAGTGGACATAAAGAGGAAAATATATAACTATAACCCAGACTTCACTCTCTGAAAACATTGGCTGCAGCCTCTGAAGCTTGTTGAAATTATGAACACTGAGCTTCAAAAATATTACTGATTCTGAATTTATTGTAAAATTTGCAAACAAAATACAAAAACAAAACAAAACATGGGCTTCTTTGCACTGTAGCTCTTGAGATCTGCACAACGTCGGCATACAAAAGTCAATAAATCACCCCACATTGCTAAAGGTTATGTTACTCTGGAAACGCACACTAATAAATGGAAAACTCACAGCAGAGATCACCGACACAATGTTTTGATTAGATTTTCACAAGTTCCATGTTGGTATATCATCTTTGCAAAGGAAAAAGAAAAAGAGACAGAGAAAAATAAGAGCATTTAAAGCCAAACAGGCAGTTGTGTTCGTCTCACCAGAAAATGACAACCAATAAAACAGCAGGGAAAAGTTTTCCCCGACTATCATCTGCACAGCTGACATCACCGAAGACGTTGGCACATGAGGTGATTACCTGTTAATAATGCTCTGTGGGCATTGTCAGGCAATGAGAGGTTTCCATTCCTGGAAACCAATTATCCATAAATCAGGAATGTTTGTTTTCTTCCAACAGCAGGAAATGATCAGAAATCCAACAATTATACACACAGAAACACAAAAAAGGTGGATATTTATAGCAGTGATAGACAGCATAATTGCATTACTCTGTGTATATTTTTAACCTTCACAAATGACTTTGTTTGAGACATACAAGGGTCTTAAAAACACATTTAGATAAAAGGAACGGCTCTCAGAAGAAAATGTTTAATTAAAGAATATTTCCTCAGCGAAGGCTAGGCGCATTGCGAGCTCAAATTCAACACTCGGGTCATAAATCCTCGAGGGAGATCCATTTGACAGTCTTTCATTCTGAAATGAAAAAGTGCCACTGAGGATGAAGAATATATCCTATTTTCAACAATATGACCTTTTTTCTTTGATGGTCGCTTTGGTTGTTAAGCTCAGTTCTCATTTGTAAGCCCTTCAAAGTACAAAGGAATGACCAAGTCTGTCATGACTTGTAGCTTGAGAAGAAAATCAGGACGTTTTTCACCGAATCCGTCTGCTCTGATTCATTTTTGAATAGCACATAAAATATCCATTTTCAAACTTCTCTCCTGATTCTAAAGTTTTTATAAATCCTGAAATATTGAACAAGCCCATACAGATTTCAAGGTGAGCTTTAATAATTAACTCGGTCTTATTTTATGCTGTTAGATGTACAATAGCTTTACTGTGTCCACATGTCTTCGTACCTCAAAAGGTGCAACAGACTGAAGCGTTGGATGTCAGATCAGAGGATTACAGACCGAAAGTAAAACTAAAAGCTAAACAGGAGTCAATTCAGCTGCCTTGAGTATTCCTTATCTTAAGAATATTCAGTCAGATAAATACCAAAGATGGTGCCAGTGGGCTACTGAGATACTTTACCACAATAAGTTGATTTCTTTTATTTAACAGCATAGGTGTTAGATTGACTTTGTCTTCTGTATTTGGAGAAAAATGTTTTATTTTGTTATATAAATGTGAATACTGTTGATTATATACCAGGATTAGATTTTCATTGGTAAGGTGTTATGTCTCTTCAGGACACAAGGGGGCAGTATAAGGAGAATGCCGGATAGATGTGGATACTGAAGAAGAAGAAAAAAAAATGCATGGGGAGCAAGTGCAAACCATCGAACTCAGGGGTGTCCAAAGTCGGTCCTCGAGGGCCGGAGTCCTGCAGGTTTTAGATGTTTCCCTGCTTCATCACACACATGACTGTGTCATTAACAAACTTGTTCAGACCTTGATGACAACGTATCAACGACTAAATAGAATCAGGTGAGTGCAATCAATCAATCAAACTTTATTTGAAAAGTGCTTTAACACCCATTAGAATGACCAAAGTGCTTTACAGGTACATTTAAAGATAAAACAAACCAGCAAAATAAAATCATAGCATAGAACAATAACAGTAAAAAGAGTATAAAAAGAGAGGGTTGGGCTAACGATTCTGCTCTCTGGTTTTAAAAGCTAATGTAAAAAGATGCATTTTCAGAAGCGATTTAAAATCATCTAGAGTCCTGACAGACCTCACAGGAAGAGGGAGACAAATCCAGAAAGATAAGGAGGTATGAGAAGAAGTTATGCCCCTTTCCACTTAAAAAAAAAAAAAAAAAAAAATAGTGTTTCTGTGCAGATAGACTGTTAAAGTCCTGTACGGCACTTTTAGCCCTTCTCCGTTCACTCAGTCTTGCTTCAGTCACTTGTGAATCGCCTCTTTTGGACTTTTGCTCTCAGATTGCTGTGAAACAACCTTGCAAAAAGTGCCCGAGCCAACAGAATGTCAGATATCATGAAATCATCACAGCTTTCTGGGGAGTCCTTTACTGAAGACGACTGGTCGTCTGGGGACGGCAGATCAGCCGCCAGCAAAGCCAGAATCTCAAGTTATGCTTTTTATTTCATGTTTTATGATTCTGTCACTCGTGTTTCATGCTTGTACATGTTTATGACCAAGAAAAATGACAGAAACGGCACCAAACTAATGCATGGTCGAGTTACAGAAACAAAAGCTGTTTTAAAAAAAAAAAAAAAAAATTATTATTTTTAAAGATAATTTCCAAGTTCAGGCAAATAAATTTAGGATTAACGTGATCAACCCGTTTTATGAAATCAAAGAAAACTGTGAACATTCTCATCAAAATGACTACACCCAAATATGTTAATAATTAATTTCATTGAAAGTGAACACAGACAAATATTGATTAAACTAAAAAAACGCAATTTATACATACACACATATATATATATACACATATATATATGTGTGTGTGTATACATATATATATATATGTATACATATATATGTATGTATATATATATATATATATATATATATATATGTATATATATATATA